>BRDA01031018.1:0-14147 GCA_036984385.1 Crenuchus spilurus | reverse complement strand
TGTGATTTCTGGATTTGTTCTTTTAGATGATGTCTCTCACAGTGGACATGCACCTAAGATGAACATTTCAGACCCCTCCATGATGTCTAAGTGTGAGAACTTGCAAATTTGCAGGGTGTTCAAATACTTATTTTTCTCACTGTATATGTTACATTACAAACTTACATATTCCAGCCTCATCTCTACAGTTTGCAGTTTGCCTTTCCCTGTTTGCTGTCCTCTTGATTTGATAGAAGCTGTTGACATTTCCCACCTGTTTTTACACATTATCAGCATAAAAAAATATGAGAAAAAGCAAACAAACATTATCCCATGAGAATAAATACTGGATCAAAAAAGAGGAAAACAAAAAAGCTTGAAGACTTTTATGTATAAAGTTTATGTTGTAATCAGAGCAGAGCTCCTGCCATTATAGGTTCAAATCCCATAAGAGGGTTAGGCATACATGAAACATTCAGTTCATAATATCTTTTATTTTCTGCCTCCTCTTCTTTCGCACTTTTCACAACTTAACTTCCTCTACACGTTACTCTTCCTCCCTTACTTACCTCTTGGCAGGGACACATTTCTGTTTTAAGTTTGAATGAAGGATGTGGAGCACTGTGAGTTGTATAAATGCTTAAAATGGTTAACTGTTAGCTACCTATATATAAACAAAAAAAGCTTTCTATATCACTTCAGTAACAACTGGATTTCTGTTCATTTCCCAGCCCATTGACATGATGATCAACAGTACATGGCAGGACTGCCATTCATCTGGGCTGGACTCACTGCTGTCCAATGATGGCTACCCACACTGCCTTGTTCTGCCAGCATATACCCCCACTGACTGCTCTTATGGTGCCCTTACTAAAATATTTTACTTCTATACATTACACAAATAATGTATGTTAATGTTAATATATGTACATGTTAAAACTTGATGATATAATAGCACTAGAAATTCATTAAACGTAACTGAATGAATGCCTGAAATATGCCTGTTCATGCTCAGGTGTTCATACACATACTCTTGTGGATAGAGATGAAATGAGCTGTGATCGAGATGATGATACACTGGATGATGTAGAACCTTTGTCTTCTTCTGAACCCAGCACCTTCAGTCTGCTTGGTCAGTCCATTATGAGACAGAGCTACGTTACTGCTCTCATCATCATGATGGTAACACTTCCTTCATATGTGTGCATATAATAATACATTACACTTTTATAGCGCCTTTCACAGACCCAAGGACGCTTTACAATCAGTGGGGGGAGAGGAAAAAAAAAAAAAAATTTATATATATATAAATTAAATAAAATAAAAAATTCACCAAACCAATGGGAAGGGGAGGAAATAAAGAGAATGAAAAATGGTAGAGAAAATGTAAGTTTTTAGGTTAGTTTTAAACACAGGAAGAGAGGGAGATTCCAAATTCCAAAGGGTAGGGGCAGAAACCTTGAAGGACCTGCCACCCATAGTAGACAGTCTAAACCTTGGAACAGACAGAAGAGCAGAATCAGAGGACCTAAGTGAGCGACAATGACTAATTAAGAATTAAGTTAATTAAATTAATTAAGACTTAAGAATGACTAATTATTTTTTAAGAAAAAGAGTCAATAATAAGTTAAAAAATCATTAATTAAAAAGAAATTTAATGCATTCAAAAATAGACTTAATGGATAATCAGACAAATTCAAATCTTAATTTCAAAATCAAAATATGCAATATACAATTTAAAACATTATTCTCATAACTGTTATTTCAATGTTCTATTAGTATATTTTTGTTTCCTATTTTGTATTTTTTTAATTTTTGACAAATCATGTTCTTTCATCAAGTTTAACAACAAAGGTTTTTCAAATGTCTTAGTGTTAATATTAGAACTTCCATAATATTTCATTTTCATTTTATATTTGAATAGTGGTTGAGTTAAAGTAGTTTAATAATAAATTACTGTCACAATCTTTGAAAGCAAAATGACATATAAGCTGTTACATTAAGTCACAATCAGTTATTCTACCAAGTTGTTTTAGAAAACTCTATCTTATTGTAATTGTACAAAACAATGGAATAGGAAATGCCAATATTTAGGTCATTTTTTATAAGCAGACATATGTTTCTACTGTTATCAAACATATGCTGACCTTTATATTTTTTAGACAATATGTCCTTTTTTGTCTTACAGAGATGTGATCTTAATGACACAGAGAACATCTCTGTTTACAAACATGTGATGAAACAGTGCCTGTTTTACCCAGTCTGGTCTCTCATCTTTCCTACATAAGTAACTATATTTAAACCCCAAAGGATATGTGTTTTTGGACTGGATTGGTGACAAATTTAAGCTATGCCTGGCATCTTCTTCAAATAAACTCTGAAATCTGAAGATACAGGCTCCTTACTCTCCATGCCAGATTTCTAACACCTGTGTAATGACTGGCAGGACTCAGAATTAGTCCCATTGTCAAGTGCTACCAATATAAATATACTGAACCTCATTATTGCTGGATAGGAAAGTGGGGTTTGTACAATACTTGAAAGTAATTACAGGAGTCAAAAATATATTTTCTAAAAATAAAATAGACAAATAGACACATTTTGATGAATTAAAAGTATACTTATTGATATACTATTTTATGTTCATGTCCATTCTATATATTTTTTATGTTATTTGAAATATTGTGAGATTTTTTGCAGTTGGTTAATGTATTCAGTGTATTGCTCTTTTAATTTTATCTCTTTAAAGGTCTGGAGCATCACTTACAATTCATGGCTCACGTTTGCGATGTTAGTGTGGTCGTGTGTGATTTGGATGTCAAAACGTCGGCGGGAGTACACCATGCTCAGTGCTCCTTTTCTTGCTGTCTATTGTACTCTGCTCCTGGTGGCTGGATTTATTAGTGCTCTTCGTCTACATCATCATGAACTTTTCCCTTTTCTCCCTGAGGCAGTTCTAGTCGACTTTGATCTCTATGGCTACCAATCACCCTGTCTGCATCTAGGAGCAAAGGTAATTAACAAGTCAATAAACTAATTAATAACTCAGACACAGATACTTCAACCCAAATACACTTCTGCTCACAGTTAAGAAGAAGGCACAACTCTTTTTACTGTTAGCCATCAAGGCTGTCCATTACTGCTGCGTTGATATTTCTATTGGCTTCCCAAATGTAATCCGAGAACATTGACTTGTTCATCACACAAGCCATATGTACTAAATGTGGATAAGCTGTCTTATCTTTATTGCAATGTTAACTTTAAAGCTACAAATGCATAGACTGCTTCTAACTATGTGGCATATCCTTTCTGCTTATATATCATACAGTCATGGCCGAAAGTGTTGGCACCCCTGAATTTTTTCCAGAAAATGAAGTATTTCTCCCAGAAAATTATTGCAATTACACGTTTTGTTATACACATGTTTTTTTCCTTTGTGTGTATTGGAACAGCACAAAAAACAGAGGAAAAAAGGCAAATTTGACATAATTTCACACAAAACTCCAAAAATGGGCCAGACAAAATTATTGGCACCTTTTCAAAATTGAGGGTAAATAACTTTGTTTCAAGCATGTGATGCTCATTCAAACTCACCTGTGATAAGTAACAGGTGTGGGCAATTTAAAAATCACACCTGAAAGCAGATAAAAAGGAGAGAAGTTGACTCAATCTTTGCATTGTGTGTCTGTGTGTGCCACACTAAGCATGGAGAACAGAAAGAGGAGAAGAGAACTGTCTGAGGACTTGAGAACCAAAATTGTGGAAAAATATCAACAATCTCAAGGTTACAAGTCCATCTCCAGAGATCTTGATGTTCCTTTGTCCACGGTGCGCAACATAATCAAGAAGTTTACAACCCATGGCACTGTAGCTATGGACTATGAATATGATCTATTGCTCAGGCCATTGTCATTGGCCATAGTGCTTCAAGTGCAAATCATAATGTGTAATCAGAAGCTATAGTTGTTTAGAAACTTCTGAGTAGTCAGTTGTTCATAAAAGGATGAATGATCCTATAATAATGTATTTGACATTACAAATGACACAGTGACTGAACTTCACATGTAGGTTAACTGAATGAATGTTTGTAGAGCATGCAAATGTTTTCAATAGGTTACATGTTATTATTCTCTGAAATGTCCAAGCAGTTGGTGAAGTTATGCCACTACATCTCCTCTGCAGAACCTGCAGAAGAGACAATTAATAACTTTTAGCTGTCATTCATTTGCTCAATAGCTGGAATATCAAAAGCATCAATTGCATATGAGTTTCTAAATACCTTTTGGCAACCGCTATTCATAAGTAGATGGATCTTCATGGGTTCTTTACTGAAGAAAATGATTATATGCATGGTCAGAATTCTTCAGATTGATGAAGAATATGTTGTTGATAGTTCTGTATAGAATATTTTTGAAAATAATAATAACATCAGAGGAGACCAAGAGACGTGTGCAAACCGCAAGACAAAACCCAGCGAATAAGTCAATGAGAGGGCTAAGGCGAAAACAAAGTTAAAATACAGAAAATAGGTCACAAACACATAGTCAACAGATATAATGGTTGGCATACACGATACTTTGCAAAGAGTGTTTGGGCTGGCAGAGTTTATATAGGAAGTCTAGATGAACAAGTGTTAGTGATTAACACTCTAGAGATTGGTTGGAAGATCTCCTGAAGCATTATGGGAGTTGGAGTCCGCCGAAGTGGCGGAACTGACAAAATCAAACAAAAATTTTTTTTAAAAAACTTCTTTTCAGAACCATCTACAGCACATTCTTCATTATTCTGAAGAACCCTTTAATCATACAAAGGGTTCTTTGAGTGTTCATGGTTCTATATAGAACCATTTGTTTGACTAAATAACAGTTGAAGAACCATATAATTTATTAACGACATCATCCAAGTAATACTGATACTTTCTGCAATGATGTGTTTACAGATGTTGTATGCCTTTAATTTCTGGATGTTGCTGAGACAACAGCTGATTGAGAAACAGGAAGAGCAGCAGCAGACAGAGGAGAATCTTCAGGAGGTCAAAATTAAAAGTATCAAAAGGAATCATTACAATTTGGGTGTATAAAATGTTCAGTATAATGTGTGAGATATACACTTAAACCAGAATGCCAGAGGATGTGTGTTTGTGCTGTTGATGTTTCTTTAATCATTAAAATAAACATATAGTAGTATTACAGAGTGAACAGAATAAACAGGGACAGCCTCAGTGTCACTATTCTAACTTTTCTAACTAAACACGAAGTATTTTTAAAATGTTGTGTTTTTGTGCGCTTGTGTAGCTGATGAGGGCGAATCGTCTAAGATGGTGACTATATTAGGAGCATTTATTAAAGGAACTCTGGTAAAGTACTGGATCTTCTGCTGCTGCTCCATGTTCTTCATCATCAGCTTCTCTGGAAAAGTAGTTGTCTACAAAATCCTCTACATCTGCCTTTTCCTCTTCTGTGTAGTTCTGTACCAGGTGAGCTGATGTTTCTCTGTTACTCCACACCAGCACCATAACTTCAGTGGTCCATGATGCTAAATATTGTCTCATAAAAATACTGAAATAATTAGCTTCTATCAACACTACATATATAACGCTGCCCTCTGTTTAGTCAAGTCAAATTTATTTATAGAAGGCCAAGTGAAAAAAAATTTCACCAAAAATGTTGGGTTTGGGGGGGGGGGTGTTTAATTATTTTTTTTATTTATTTATAGTTTTTTTAGATTTTTAGTTTTTTTAGAAAACTGAAATAAACCATGTTAAACATAGATCATGTTCTTCTTGAGTGATTTACAAATTCAACTGAAGTACGGAACATCTCCCCAGAAGACACGAAAGATGGCAGAAGGACTACAAAAGAAATATCTATAAATGAAAACTATTTAATCTGACAGATGCATCCATCAACAAATTGAACCACAGAACCAGTTAGAAAAAGCCAATAAGAATGAAGTCATTAGGAGATAGATATGAATGCGCATGCAGTGGATGCAAAACTCACCACAGAAAACTTTGACAACTCCCGGTCCGCGGTGGGTAGGGGAAATGGGGTCACCATCATGCTTCCCGTCGCTGTATTCCTGGTAAAATGCATCTAGTGTTACATCTGCGCCAATGCTGATGCCTAGCCAATCTTTTATTGGCTGACTGCAGTGTTCTTTTACGATGCTGGCCACTACAAAAGCCATGATTTGCATCACAAAAACGACCAGCCAATGGTATTGACAGCCATTACGGAAGTAGCGTACTGCACATGCCCGGAATTGATTTGGGATCACGTCATTGGAAGTGCGCAAATTTTTACGATTCTAGGCCAGACTAGCGTGTTTGGCGCGTTTTTTTGCCTTAAAAAAAAAAAAAAAAAAAAGGTTGGGGTGCTTTTTAGAGGGTCAGACGGGGATGATCACCAATTTTTTTTTTTTACTTGGCCTAATGCAACTGATGTTGTCTCAAAGCAGCATTACAGAGTTCCAGTAATAATAAAAGCACAAAAGCCCCAGTGAACAAGCCAACAGTGGCAGTGGCAAGATTCCCTCAGAGCTGGAGGAAGAAACCTTGTGAGGAACCAGACTCACATTTGGGAACCCAACTTCCTCTGGTCTACTGCTGATTAGTTATTGATAGACAGTCATCATACAATTCTATGATGCTGTTGTAGTGTTCAAGGATTTAGATATCACTGATCTCACTGATATTCAAGGAACAAAATTAATTGATCATTTTTAACTCAAAATCTTTAAATGGTTAAATTATTCCATTCAAACTCTTTATACAACATCTGTATGTAGGCCCTTATTTAGCTAGTTTGCTAGTTAGATAAATATGACAAATTAACGTGTCTGAGACATAATATAATGCAAACAAGTCCATCTTTTTTCACTGGAGAACATACCATTAATTACATAACGGCACAATGACCCTTCTTTCAAACACAACAGTTTAAAAGGAAATGAAGGCACATACACTGGACACCCCACTTTGAAGCCACAATTGAATATAGTGAAAAACAGCAATAAGCCGCTTAAAAATAACTTATGTTCAGCTTTGTGTAATTCTTGTGTAGGTGCATTATGAAGTATGGCGTCGCATTCTGAAGTACTTCTGGGCTACGGTGGTTGGTTATTCCATGCTGGTATTGATCCTGATTTACATGTACCAATTTAAAACAGTCTCGGGCCTCTTTCGTCAGATCATAGGCATGTCAGAAGAGGGGTAAGTGTAGTATATCCTCTTTGTTTCTGTGTACATGTACAAAAATGAGGGTGAACATAATATGATGTGGGGATGATTGGACAGCTCAGACTGGATGAAGAATAGATCTACTATAACTGATAGAGTATGAGATGTTCTTTGCTAATTAGAATCCAAAGCCTCTATCTTCTACCTGCTAACTATTCTGTACCCACATTTTGTATGCTACATCCAAACTAATGGAGTATATCATCATAGATAATGTTTCCTAACTTATTTTGAGTACGTAAGAGTTTGGGAGGATACAAACCAAATAATTATTCCAATCAGAAACAGAACTGACTCCATTACATTTACATTTATGCCATTTGGAAGACGCTCTTATCCAGAGAGATGTACAAAAGTGCTTTGTTTCCATTAAGAGAAGCTAGTTAATATAGCTAGTTAGCTAGTTCCATTATCTCAGCTAGTACAGACAGGTTAGAGTCCAAACTAGTCTTCAGTTCAGACACTGTTAGAACTAAACCATCACTAATACCTAGAAAGAAGGAAAGATACACAATTATACACAATATAAGAACTTTACAGCATTACAATAAGTGTTTAAACTAGTGCTGCTTAAGTGCTCCACACAGAGATGCTCTTCAGTCTGTGTGTGAAGACTGTGAGGACTCTGCTGTTAGAACAACCAGTGGGAGTTTGTTCACCACCTGGGTGTCAGGACAGAGAAGAGTCTTGATACCAATCTTTCACATATCTTGGAGGATGGCGGGTCAAGCAAAGCTATACTAGAAGCTTTAATGAGGTGCAGATCAAAACTTGACCATTGCTATTAGGTAGGGCGGGGCTGCTGTCCATTTTTTTTGCTTTGTAGGTGAGCATTAGGGTTGCAAGCAGCCACAGGAAGTCAGTGAAGAAAATGCAGCAGTGGAGTGACATTCAATCAGCTTGGGCTGATTCTGGAGGTTCCAAGGAGCATAATCAGACCACAGACAGATATACAGTTGAATATAAGATTTCTGATGTATATGCATTTTTGTGGTGTTATCAGGCTGCGGGACCTGGGCCTGGAGCAGTTTGACATGGTGGAGTTGTTTGCACAGATCTTACTTCCTGCTGCCTTTCTTCTAGCCTGCATTCTACAGCTGCATTACTTCAATAGTGACTTCCTCTCTCTCACTGACCTACAGAATGTCACTGTGCGTAGTGGTGTAACCAGGTATGTTTACCACTCTGCCACCTTCACAATGAATTCAAAGTATCATCAGTTTAATTACCAAAAGGGGAAATTTGACCACTTTTATGAACAAAGGGGCTGAAAAGGTCATATTCACAGAGCTAGTTGTGAATAAGCTTTTAAAGCTACATTTGTATGTTTTAATGTTGATATTGTTTGAATAGTAATTTATTAAAACTTGAAATTAAATGTTCTAACTTATTATTCTAGATATCTGATTTTCGTGAGTTAAGTCATACCGATCAGCGTTAAAACAAAAAAGACTTGAAAATTTTAACTTTACATGTAATGACTATAAATTATGACAGTTCACCTTTTTAAACAACATTATGAACACAAATGAACTTTTTCATGATATTCACATTTTGTGATGTTGTATTTTAATATTACTTGTAGCTACTGAATTAAGATATATTGGTCAGATAGAAATACAGTAATTGTAACTTTAATATATCAACATATGTTTTAAGTATGTAATCATTATTCTACTTCCAAGTGTACTTATTATACTTACAGTTTTAATCATAAAATGTCAACATAGATGGTAATAACCATGTCTTGTCTTACCTTCAATCCAGAGAAGAAGAACTGAGAGAGACACTGAATATGATATCAGAGATGTATGTATATTCATTATAGTTCAGTTATGTTCCACCCATAATTCTTCTTATTAAACATTACATGTTTCAGAAACGGAATAAAATGAAACAATGGGCTGAATACCAAATAACGAACATGGTTCTTCCTTTCTATAAATCATTATAAAATTAGTAACTAAACAATTGCCCAAAATAAGTATTTTAGTTAGTCAGGAATTAATGTAGGCATATGTATTTTAATAAGTTGGTTTGACATCATTAGGTTATTATTAGCAAATATTAATACATTACTTAAAATATTTATTAATATTTTATTAATCAATACTAGTTACTATTAATAATACACCAATAACTATTAATCATTATTAGTAATAATAAAATAACATTGATATTAATATGAATCATTAATAAAATATTAATACATTATTAAATATGAATAAACTGTTAAAACATGTAGAATAGTTCACTCATTCTTGTGTCAAACTTCACTCATTACCAACAGTTTTACGCTTATTTTTGGAATGTGTGGTCAATAGACCTCATTTACATAAAATTACACTTAGAATGATATATATGTATTATATACATAGACTTATTACTACTTTCTGGTTGGCTGTTTGCTGTGAATTTTGAGAAGCGTGTTCTCCACCAGAGGGAAGAAAGAAAATCAGTGAGTGGTGTGTGAATCGTGCTGTATTTAAAAAGTGTGCTCTTGACATTTGACATTTGACATTTGGCAGCCAAAATGTCTCAATGGGGCAACCATGGCCTAGTGGTAAGGATCTGGTCTTGTGCCCAGAAGGTCGCCATTTCGATTCCCAGACAGGACATTGAGCAAGGCACATAACCCCCTAACTGCTCCCTGGGCGCCGGTGGATAAGGGCTGCCCACCACTTCAGGCACAAATTCTCACAGTCTAGTGTGTTCACTAGTGTGTGTGTGTGTGTGTGTGTGTTTCACTGCACAAATGGGTTAAATGCGGAGGTCAAATTCTGTTGTGTGAAAAATCACATTGGCAAATTTGTTCATCTTAATGTTAATCTTAATCTTAATTTGGCAGTGAACCAGATGGAGTGACAGCTGGGACAGCCAATCGAACGTTAGCAACAAACAGCTGAGCCAATCAGTGAGCTTGTGGGCGGACTTCAGATTGAACGCCTTATTTTCTACTGGGTCCTAATGCTTGACCCATCTCCATTTACTATAACTTAACAATGTTTTTGGATTGCACTGTCTCGGTTTAATCGCATTTCTCCTCCTTTGATAAAAATACGGAACAAATCTTTTAGTTCACAAATAAGAAATGATTCCGTATTTTACGGGACTCAAGCAAACTGAACGGAGCAGGGGAGGGCCTGACTAGTTTGTGAATAAAATGCTTCTCGAAATTTGATTTGTGAAATTCTGAAAAAGAGGACATGTCCATGTAAAAGAGGACGTCTGGTCTCCCTATTCTAATATATAGTAACTGTTTAAAAGTAGTAGCTTAGAAATCAGCCCAATCAGGTAAATCATATAACAGTTTATCTGTATATTCATGTTTAGTTGTTTATGCTGCTGAAAAATGTTATGATTTACTGCTTAAATGTGAAATAATATTATCCACAATTTTCTTATCACTTTTACTGTCTTATGGTGTTTGTTCAGAAAATATCAATCTTCATTCATTTCAGGATAAAAGAAAACATTCAAAAATTCCAAAAAAGGTAAAGACATTTACTTTAGATTTTTTTAAATTATATGTTCATTGCTAGGATGTCATATTTGTAATATCCTAAAATAACTTGTCTTACCATTTGTGATAGACTGATAAAGGAGCAGCTAAGTGGAGAGCAGGATGATGTACTGGATAGCTCAGGACTAAACCCACCATCAGTCCATGATGAGGGAACGCAGACAGGAGAAGAAGGTAAGAAATGTATATAGTTGGTCTAGCAGTCACATTCAATTAGTGATTTCCCAGAGGTCCTCTTGAGAAAAAATCGGCATAATGCATTTTAGTTCAGAAACGGAGAACATCAGAATAATTGACCAGCTATAGAGAGATACCATTTTTGTGCCAGTCTCAGGGGCAGATCAGACAGATTGATTTTTTTTTAACAACAGCTACACAGAGGTTTGAGGCAGAAGCCTAATGCTGGAAGAATGTTCTGAAGAATAAAATCAGATGTGGGAACAGTCCATGTTGTGGCTACAGTGATATCACAGAGTGTTATTATTTTACACATTGCATATTTTTAATGGTTATGCTCTATTATGTTTGGGGGACATAGATGTGTTTTACTACTTCAAGGAATCGACTATTTCACTGCACTGTTTAGACTCATTGTCAGCAGTTATAGATAAGCTCATTAAGATTAGGTGTGTTTTATTAGTTCGTATTACAGCTGCATGATGGCATATTTGTGTTTGTACACTCATCAGACTTAATGTGATTACGCATTAATATGTGCATATTGTGTTTTAGAACCAGTAACCAACCGGTGGTTTTTAGTGGTGGACCGGATGAGTGTGTTAATACTGCAGGTTCTACTGTGGTTGAACAGAGGTCAAGAACTTTGTTGGAGATTGCTAGAACTCCACCGCCTCAAAATTGTTGCTACAGGCATCATCTGGGTCAGCCTGAAAGAGGTCAGACACACACATAACACCATCATGCATGTACCATACTCAAGTTTTTTATTTATATTTTAAAAACTGCATTCTTATTATATAATAACTACATCAAACATTTCATAGACAGTATTCCAATGACGTAACACAATCGCTCTGGCTCCATTTTGGAAGGCAATAGCAGGTTTATTATGAGAATCTTGAATAAACATTGGTTTATTTAACCCATAAGAACCCAGACCCAGTTTTCCTGAGAGCATGGTTACTAAGCATACAAAAATAGACTAAGTGCACCACATGGAATAGATTTCTGATTTCTATTTTTCATTTTACCTGTTCTTATAAAGAACTGTAATGTTTGGGCACTTATGGCAAATAGATATTTAAAAAAAAAAGACCTTGTGAAGCGTTTGTGACAACTATGTCACCATGGGCTCTTAAGGGTTAAATTTTGTTTGTATCACTAAATAACATCACCACCTAACTTGCATAAGAGTCCAGTTGCATGTCATTGACGCTCTAGAAGAGGAATGTCTTTTTAATCAAAAGATTATGTGAGGTGGAATTGCTAGCTCTACATCCAGCCCTTGTTTTTTATCCAGGCCTTGGACCAGCACAGTGTCCTTACTAGAACACCAGTAATCCTTTGTGTACTTTACAGTTTTTTTTGCACAGTTCACCGCAAATATAGTGTACAAAAGATGTACACTAGTTACAGGCTAACATACCACAATGTGTTTTAGTTTCCTCACTCAACAAAGATTGCGAATTAATCCACTAATGCAGATTTTGTGTATAACTGTAATATATTATATATTATTATAATTACTATTCATATAATTTTTGCCATTTCGCTCAATTATTTTACTGATAAAATTAAAACATGTAAGTAACTATAAAAGCAAGTATTACATTTGTACACAATAAATCTGTCAGTGTTAAATCAACACTATTAGAGTTAAATTAACACTGAGGGTGTCAAAATATAACACTCTCAGTGTTAATTTAACTCTAATAGTGTTGATTTAACACTGGCAGATTTACTGTGTATTTATAGTCATGACAAACTACATTATATAAATACCAAAATAGTGTTGGAGATATTTTGATGCTGCCAGTAGATTCCATTGTTGATCTTTCTTTTATTAAATTAAACTAAAATATTAATATAATACATTGCCCAGCTAAAATAAGGTCACAACTTGGACATAACTAAACAAATAGGTCAGAGATTATGTTTCAGCTGGCAAAAAGTTATTTAACTTTAACTGAAGCAGTAAATAACTTCTTATTTGTTAAACAACCATGTCGAAAGACACCCTGTGGTCATGGAAAAGATGTTAATCTGTTTCAGAAGGGTCAAATTATTGTCAACAAACAGATAAAATATCTAAGGAGATGCTGAAGGCAGAGGAACCTGTCAGACAGATTTTCAACTCCCATATCTGGCAGAGCTTCGACCACATTCCGTGGGAGGCTGGGGACACAGAGTCTGAATGGGCTGTGCTCCAGGCTTCCATTGTCGAGGCAGCTAACCGAAGCTGTGGCCACAAGGCAGTTGCGGTGAGGTTTTACCCTAAATGGTCTGGTAAATTTACCACTCCTAATCATCGCCATCTTCAAAAATGAGTCCTAACTCACCTCTCTGTCTAATAGCTAATGTGTGGTGAGTGATCTGGTGCAGACTAGCTGTCACTGTATCATTAAGGTGGATGCTGCACATTGGTGGTGTTTGAGGTGACTCAGGTAAAAGATCTTTTAGTGTCTAGAAAACAGCAACCATTGATCTGTTCACAAGTCATTGTTACATTATACATTTCATGATGTTTTAGCAGTAAACAAAGCAATGCGATTGTTAATCAGCTTACTCAAACTAAAAATATGAGACAAATCTGTGACACGGACGAGTAGTAGTACAGTGGAGTGGTGGACACATGCAGAGATGGATACAACAGATATTTATTAAATAAAACTGATTAGAAATAACTATAACACTGACAAAACAAAGAGAACTATGAATAAGATGAAAACAAAGTCTCAGTATCACACAAGGACTGTAAACAGAAATACATAAAGTGTAACGACGACAAGCACACATCAACAATGGAACCTGCAAGACTGAGACACTAAGGGCTATATAAAAGGAAGGTAATCACAGGGAGACAAAGGGAGACAGTTGAGAACAATGACAGGCATGATGAAGCTAACAAGAACAGGAAATGACCATATAAGGAAATAAAAACAAACATCTGACAGGTAGGGGGCAGAGCTTGATAAAATCAGATCTTTAATTGATATCTTACTCTAAGAAAATAAAAACTCTTAGTAAAAATACATTAAAAATGTCTTATCTGCATCTTGGCTCCACCCCCAGCTACGTCAAGTCTCATTGTCAGCACCTGTCTTGTCTGATCTCACAGTCCTGCTGTTTCATGTCATGTTAATCATTGTTCTTATAAAGCCTATGAAAGTGAAACAGCTGGTTTTAGACCACAATAATTTATTAGTGGGTGTTGGGCCTCCTTTT
>BRDA01031013.1:559-12095 GCA_036984385.1 Crenuchus spilurus | reverse complement strand
TATATATATATATAAAATGCTTATTGGTAATAGTTTTGCATGTCAATTGTAAAGTTAAAGTTAGTATTCATTATGTTCACAGCAGACACTTATGTTGATAGCAACATGGAAATACCCAGAAAATCCAGAACATATGGTCTCATACACATACTGTATATTAAAACAAGTAAAAACTAAAATATTTTTTCTAGTTTCAGCCATTTTCTCTGACCAAAAATCACTTGAATGAATGTAGAAATTATGACATTCAAACTCATAAATAGAATTTTCTGAGAACTTGGTTGAAGGCAGCATAACACAATCAAAATCACATTACTCTTAAAATGTTCTATAATGCATTCTGTTCAATGAAAACATTGGACAAATTCACCCTATTGTAATTGCTCTGCTCTGACCTGGTATTATTGAATCAGTGGTGAGCAATCAGGGTAACAAAAGTAACAAAAAAGAAAAAGTAAATAAAATCATATATTTCTTAAACATAATTAAAAAAATCATTGATTTAAAATATGCTATTCTTGAATATTGTTGCTACTATAGAATATAGAATGGGACTAAACATAGTACTGATCATAGTAGTGTAACTGTAATAACATTCACTTAAATTAGTGTCTGGAAAATAATATCTGTTCTACTGCTTCTTGATCTCAGTGCCACCGCTGACAACACTGACCATAAAATTCTTATAGACAGACATGAGAATTGGGTGAAACTCTCAGGAACAGTCCTGAAATGGTTCAGTTCTTACTTGCAAGGCAGGAGCTACTTTGTTGAAATAGAAAACCATGTTTCAGAGAATGTGCCGGTGACCTGTGGTGTACCCCAAGGTTCAATTCTTGGGCTTTTTCTATTTAACTTACACATGCTCCCTCTTGGTCAAATTCTACAAGATTATGTCTTATCATAGCTTTTCAGATGATACTGATATTTACCTGTCCCCCTCCACAAATCACTGGAGTCCCATTGACTCAGTCTTAGTAAGTGCCGTGAAAGTATCAGTAACTGAGTGAGACAAAACTTTCTGCAGCGAAATAAAGACAAAACAGAGATAATTTTATTTGGGAACAGAAATGAGAGGCACAAACTAGCAACCTGTATACAGTGTAAAGCCTTTAAACATAAAGAACAAGCACGTAACATTGATGTACTACTGGATTCTGTTTTAGTAATCATATTAAAGCAGTTACTAAATCAGCTGTTTATCACATCAAGAACATCAACAAGATGAAATATTTTCTGACTAAACCAGACCTGGAGAAACTCAACACCTGCAAGAGTTCTGACTAAGAGCATAAAAAGAGACTACATTACTATGATTCTTAAATCCTTACACTCACTACCAGTATGTTATAGAATTGATTTAAGGTACTTTTACTGGTCTATAAATCACTTAATGGTGTAGGACCAGCATACTTATCTACTGTGCTACAGAGATATGAGCTGAGAAGAACTCTCAGATCAGTAGAAACAGTCAGTTAGTCCTGCATAAGAAAAAGACAAAACATGGAGAAGCAGCTTTTAGTTGCTCTGCTGCTTTTAAATGGAGCCAGCTGACAGAGAACATTAGAAGAATGCTGACTGTAGACACTGTTAAATCCAGACTGAAAACTTTTCTCTTTCAGCTCAGCATTCAGCTCAGTTTAACACACTGTTGTCTTTTACACATTTATTCTGTAATGACACTTCTATACTAGATTAATACTACTTTAATTTTAAATTATTTTCTTATTTCTCTTTTAATTCTACTAATTTATCTTTGAATTTCTTAATTTGATTGACCATGATGTATGAAAGGTGCTATATAAATAAACTTGCATCACCTTTCTGATATTCTGAAGGGTTCTGTAATATAAGCCTATTAGCAAAATGACAGAATATCTAATCTTTCGTGTATGATATTCACTAGGAAGGGCTGATTTATAGCTGTCTGACACTTATACATAATGTGAAGAAGGGGCTGTTTTTCATAAAAATATCAAATGTCACTGTATACACACATGGTAGCTTAGCCACCTAGCTCTGAATGGTGACAGACATTTTGATTAATGTAAATTTTAAAAAAAAATCTCACTATAAATCTTAGCCAGAAAGGGAAAATCTATGTACCTGTATAGTTAGTTTATGTAAGATAAACTCTAAGAGACTAACCCTTGCTAACAAATAGCTCACATGTCCCCTGAACTTTTTCAAAAGGCAGTTTTGGTCCCCTTTTTTCCATCCAAACACAATGTTACACTATATTAAATGGAGACGGGTCAAGCTCTAAGATCAAGTGGAAAACGGCCGCTGAATCTGAAACCTGTTACCCTTTAGAACAACCATAAGCTCATTGATTGGCTCTGCCATTTCTTGCTAACATGTGATTGGCTGTCCCTGCTGTCACTCATCAAACAATGCCTGGACTTGCAAACCGGTGGTTTACAAGTTGACCAGCCAACCGTGTTCACCTGCCACTAAGTTATTAACATGTTGGATGTTTGTTCTGTCTGTGTCACATCAGCTAGACATATTTTAATATCAGAGGTTTCACTTTAAAATCCAGTAACATTTAAATCTGTGTCCATGTGCATGTATCTACCAGTCTGTGATAAACCATCCATTTACATGCTTTTAAGTTTTACTATTGTCAAAATAAATATTAACTTCTGCTTATTTTTACTCAAAAATGAGGTATAATTTTATGTAAATGAGGTCTATTGACAATAAATTTGAAAAATAAGTGTAAAATTTGTGGTAATGAGTTGGAGTGAACAAGCTAAAACATAATTGGGTGATAATTTTATGCTACATGCTTTTAACAGTTTATTAATATTTAATACTTTGTAATTGTTAATATTAATTGTGCTATTTTATGATTAATAATAACACTTAATAGTTATTAATGTTACTAATAGTAACTAGTAGTTATTAATAAAATATCATTAATAATAATAATTAGTAAGTTATGTATTAATATTTATTAATGATGAATAATAATAATTTAATTTATGCTCAAGCCCGCAATACACCATATCCACCCCACCCTGACCCGAATCAAGCCAGTTTTGTGTCCCCCACCTCTGAAATTAAAATTTTGTCCTAGCTTGACCCATAATCACATCCACCTTGTCAGCAGTTCTTCATGCACAGTTCCATCATATCTCTCCACTCCTGAATGTCATATTGCCCTGACCCATCCCTCCTAAGCACTGATGGATCTTCTTGTCAGATTTCAGAAAGTCATTCAGCTGCAATAGATCTACAATCTGAGACTTGGCTATACTTATGTGGCTTTTACTTATGAGAGGCTCTATAACATTCTCCAAAAGACTTTATTCTACTAGCACAAGGGTGGAGCTATGGGTGGCCAGGCAAGTCACCCAATCTCTACTCTGCTTTTTCTTAACAACTGGCATCTGTTCATTTTTTTAACATTTCATTGGTTTCTTTTATTTGTTAATTTTATCTTTTTAAAATAGATTTTTACTGCCAAAACAAACAAGCATCTCCATGTTTTGGAATTATAGTTTTTCATAAAAAAAAGCAGACTATGGAATGAAAAATCATTATTTGCCACCCAAGAAAAAGTTCTAAACCCAAACATCAGCTGGAAAATTTATGCGTACACTTTTCTCGGTCTGAAAGAAACCATAAGAGGATGGAGATTAATGTCTGATGCATTCATGGCTCACAGTGAAGACAAAAACTTTCCTTGATTATTATTATTATTATTAATAATAATGGTAATAATAATAATAATATTCCAGAGATAGTGGCTGTTTCTTAATATGCATTCTTGTGTGTCCACATGTTCTCACTTGACATCATCTTCCACTGCTCAAGCTACATTCCAATTTCCAAAAAATGAAATCGGAGGCAAATGTTCTGCAATAAAAGCTTAATGCTTTGCCAGTGTTCACCTAATCCAGTACTATGTCACTCATTCATTCAGATTCCTGGCCATTCACAAGTTACTACTCAACTTTTAAAGGAAGCATTTTGTTTCTGCTCTATCAATTGCAGGCACTAACATGTCAATGCCATCCTCCTTCCTCCCCACCACCACCAGGTTGGTCCTGGTCCTGTTGCCCAAGGGTGTGGCTCCACCCATGCCATCCATCTATCTGGCAGTATCTTATCTAGATGGAATGCTGCAGACCTGGGCTGGGAACAGGGCCTAAACCAAAGACCCCAATAATTAATCTCTCAGCAGCTATTCTTTTATTTTCTGTTTTTATGGCACAAAACAAATGGCAAAAATGGATAAAGCACCAGGATGTTTTTTTTTTTTTTGTATGATGCTGTTACAGTGCCGAGAATGTCATAGTTTAATAAGCTATGTTAATGTTTCTAGATGTTGTATCACAACTTTAACTGAAATCACCTGCCTCACAGCACCATCCAGTTCTGCTTGACCAATAACACACTAGAATGAATAGATCTTTGTGTCTTGTATGTCATTTTTTGTATAGTGACAGTATAAATTTGGTCATAAGGTTTTATTTTGCTTTTAAGTAAACAATACCACTCAATCAGCTTTTTGAAATAAAATGAGATGAGAAATCTCATTGAATTGTAAAAAGCTTGAATCTTAATTCATTTGGCACAAACAGCACCCAATAGTGTTTGTGAATTGTCCTTGGAACTGCAATTTTGGGAAACACCTGTGTTGCTTAATGATGGACTGTATGTAAGTTTCCAATGTAATAATAATTCCAACTATGCAAGTTACTAATGTAATTAGCAACAATACTTTTGGGAAACTCACCCCTGATTATTTATTTATTTATTGCTATAATTGTTATAAATATAATCTATTATAATCTTGTCAGAGTGTGATGGGGGCCGTTTGTAGAGCCAGTTGCCCTCATAGGCTGTGTGAACCAATATATACTGTAACTTGATGAGCTTGAGCCTCATTGGTCAGAATGGCTGCCTATTACCAAACAAAGACTCAAGTGAATGTAGTCCATTCAGTTTATGTGTGTAATACAGACCTATAAAAAAATTGAATATCATGGAAAAGTTGATTAATTTCCATAATTCCTTTCAAAAGTTAAACTTTCATAGATTATAGATTCAGGACCCACAATTTAAACAATTTCAAGTATTTATTTGTTTATTTTCACATAATTTGGGCTCATGAAACCCACAACAACAGGGTTTCCAAAAACTAGAATACTGTGGAAACTACTTCTCAGTTTTTGCAGAAAAAAAAAAAAATAGGATCACATCAAATCAATCAAAATATGGTACTTTCAAAATGATATGTCAATCTCCAATACTTGGTTGGGTGCGACGTGGCATTGAGGCAATCAGCCTGTGGCATTGCCTGGGAGTTATGGAAGCCCAGATTTCCTTGATACTTGCTGTCCGCTGTTCTTTGTTGTTGGGTCTGGTGGCCCTCATTTTCCTCTTGAAAATACCACATAGATTCTCAATGGGGTTTAGGTCCGGCGAGTTGGCTGGCCAGTCAAGCACTGTGATGGCATGGGCATCAAACCAGTCTTTGGTGCTTCTGGCGGCATGGGTAGGGACCAAGTCCTGCTAGAAGATTGCAGATCCTTACAGATCCTTGGCAGAAGGAATCATGAAGTCCTCTAAAACATTCTGTTGCAGTGACATGTTGCAGTGACCTTGGATTTAATAAAGCATTTACCAACACCTGCACCAGACATTGCACCCCGAATCATGACTGACTGTGTATATTTCACACTGGACCTCAAGCAGTTTGGGTTCTGTTCCTTACCCGTCTTCCTCCAAACCCTTGGACCTTGATTCCTGGATGAAAGGCACACTTTACTTTCATCAGAAAAGAGGAACTTGGACCACTGGCCAATGGTCCAGCCCGTCTTCTCCTTGGCCCAGTTGAGACACTTCCTACATTGGCTCAGGTTCAGAAGTGGCTTGACTCATGGTCATCTCGTATGCTGGTGCATCTTCTCCTGCCACATTTTGTCCTTCCACTAGACTTTCCATTGATATGCTTGGACACAGCACTCTGTGAACAGCCAGCATCCTTAGCTATGAACTTTTGTGGCTTTTGTTTTTGAAATCCTGTTTTCATGGGTTTTATGAGCTGGAAGCCCAAATTATGTGGAAATAAACAAATAAATACTTGAAATTGTTTAAGTTGTGGGCCCTGAATATATAATCTATGAAAGTTTAACTTTTTGAATGGAATTATGGAAATTAATCAACTTTTTTCTGATATTCAATTTTTTTTGGAATGGGTCTGTCTGATATAAAATTAGTCTGATATAAAAATTAAATGTATATTCTTCAAAGAAACATCAGAACCTGAAACCTCATTTGAATGCCATGAGAGCTGCTGGTTCACGTGGGGTGCTCCATGGTAATACTGTCCAGCTTGACAGCCCCCTGCTCAGCTCCTCTCTATCTGAAACTGGTTACTCTTGCTGTCCACCAAGGTGAGGTGAGGTTCATCTTGGCCAAGACTATAAACTTTGCTCACACACAGAGAAAATGAAACTCACACACATCTGACGGGACTGTCTTAACCAAAACATCAGAAGTTGTAATTGGCTTTCATTAGCTGACAGTAATAATGAAAAGAAGAAATGCACTGTTTGCTAGCTCTGGGGAAATCAAGGTGCAAGCACCCGCGAAGCTCCATCCTATGAGAGAGATGGAGAAATCAGCCTCATTCCAAAAAGAGGGGGGGTCCTTTTCCTACCAATTCAAAAATCTCCTGTTAAAATAGAAGAATAAAGACAGAAAACAGTGAGTTAATACCGTGAATGGACAAATAATGTTATGCTATGAAGTATTGTTAACAAAGTCACTTTCCTTGTAAGAAAAAATATGTATGCTTAGAGAAAATGCCATACTGTCTTAATGGTTTAACCTTTAAATTATTAGCAGGAAGAGTCACGCTTAGAAGCAGCAGAATCAACCTTTTTTTTCTTTTTCTTTTTGTCATATTTTTGAAGAGACAGCAGTAGAGATTGCTTAGTGCTGCCCTCATGTCCACCTCAGAAATTCGTACTTGGTTTATAAATATGGTTTACATAAAGAGTCTGCTATGAAGCCTTGGGACCAAGTGGTGTCAGGCAGAGACATTGCCTAGAGGCCCTGAAAATGAAAAGAGAATAAACACAAGCTGGAGGTTTTCACAACTTCAGAATTCATAAATGTCCACTGTGGCGTTCAGTATAATGAAAATGAATGCAGCTCAGTAATACAATATTACAAAGATTGTCTTTGATGATTCTGAATGTCCTCCAGTGCATATTACTAATTAATATACTTATTAATTAAAACTGTATGTAGAGTACAAATAGATCAAATAGATTTTTATCAGCCAACCTTGAAGATCTCAAGATCTTTATTAGTAGTTACATCAATGATTACTTTATATAGAAAGTCTGAAACAAACGTAGTGTCATTCAAAAATATATATATTTATATATATATATATATATATATATATATATATATACATATATATATTTGGACCTTTATTCCATCCATGCATACACACAAGTGAACACATGCACGCTAGGGGGCAGTAAACACATGTGCCCAGACTGGTGGGCCACCCCATCATCCATAGAGCTTAAGGAACAGTTAGGGGTCAAGTGCCATGCTCAATGGGACTTTGGTCACATCCTCCTGATCCAGGAGATCGAACCAGTAGCCTTTTAGGTCTTAAGTCCTTGGATCTAGGACCTGCCTCTCATTCTCGCCCATGAATAAAAAAAACCCTTGCAATCATCTGCAGTTCTCTTTAGAGTTTATTATCAGTATGATTGTCACAGGATTATGTAGGTTGTTTTTTAACTTATTTCCTATGACATTATGCTAACAGTAGTGTTGATTTGCCAGACAATACACGATGCCACAGTATTAGTTTTACTCTAGTTGTTGTTGTTTTTTTTCTATTTTTCCTTCCACATGTAATCATTCTCTACATTTTGTGGAAATGCACTTTATTATCTTAGTTCTTGTTTTAGCATGTTTCTCATTATTACTTTTTCCAGCTATATAACGTTTTTTTTTTTTTCCTCCCGCTCACAGTACAAGCACCTGCAGACTTTGCTATTGTTTTATGATGTTCTGTTATTTTCATTAGTAAGACGATAAGAAAAACCAGCTAATGCACATTTAAATTCTACATTAGCATGTTAGTATTTATAACAGAGGGAGCAAAAGAAAATAATGATATAGGCCATGCATTTGGTATTTATATCTGCATCCACAGTCCCACACAAGAATTAGAAGATAATATGATGTGAAATCAAATGCAAATAAGGCCTTTTGTCTAATTATCCACTGCAGAAAGCACAGCATGAAGTTTCATAAACTGGTAGAATTTGCTGTAATGTTTGTCTCATCTACACTAAATACAAAGCTTCATCTTAGAATACTGATTAGGAATGTGATTACAAGCATATATAACACAAAAGTGTGCCTGTAGAACGTGTGACAATTCTGCATAAATCTGATGAAAAACAAATTAGAGCTCAGAAATTGAACAAATCCGAAACATAAAAGAAAATTTACATTCTAATGTAACAGAAAGGTCATGATCAACTGCAATCTATCTTTGCCTTGGCACTGCTTTTCAGAATGATGCTAATAAAGGTCTCATGAAGATGAATCAACCTGCTTCTTGCTGATACAGACCAACATCATCAGGGACCCCTTCAACCCCAGCCACACATTGTATAACCTCCTGCCATCCAGGAGGAGATACATGAGCATTCAGGCCCGAACTAGTCAGCTCAGGTACAGAAAGCTTCCCAATGCTGAATTCTACACTGCACTGTCAGAACAGGAACACTACTGTATAGACTATGCACATACTACTATACACCCTACTATTTATTTAAATTAAAACATTTTGTACTTTTTACAGTTATGAGAAAAATTAAGTACACCCTTTATGAACACTATGGTTTCACGCATCCAGTAATAATAAAAATCATATGGTTCTTACAACATCTTAAAATGAGATAAATACTACTACAGATGAGCATCACACAACAGATTCCACTATGCTATTATTTACAAAAAAAAAAATTATATATATATATATATATATATATATAAACTGTATTATATACTATATTGTAATATACACTATAATATATAAAAAATAAAAATTAGACCAGAATAGTAGGGTAAAAAATGGGACTGAGTTACCAGGGCCCCAAGTGGCAGGAGGGCCCTTGAGGAGTCTGGAATTTTATTTTTCTTTAAATATTAAAGGAAATAATATGTAATAATGGAGGGCACTGCTTGTGCATAAGGCCCAAAATTTAATGCTACGCCCCTGCCTGTAGCTGCAACACATGACTAAATAATCACCCCTGCACCACTGTGCTTTACAGTTGGTATGTGGTGTGTGTGCTTGGTTTTTGCCAAATGTGATGCTGTGCATTATGACCAAACATCTCTACTTTGGTCTTATCCACCCAAAAGATATTTTTTTCCAGAAGTCACCTGGTTTGTACAGATACAACTTTACTAAATTATGCTGTGCTGCCCTGTTCTTTTAGAAAGAAGAGACTGACCCAGACCCCACAACATTTAACTTATGGATCCAAAAGCTATGGGATGTTTATCAGATGGAGCAAATAAAACATACACTAAGGCTTCAAAAATTTATTTTTACTAAGTGATGGGGCCCTGTTATGGGTCTAATTATACAGTAAGAGATATCATCATGAATATTTTGGTTACAGATTTTTATATTTTATTCCTCATCACCAATGTTCATTTTTATGTGGCGATGAATAACTTCGGAGTGGACCTTATTTTTATGATGTCTTTCTTTTTTTATGTTTTCTAATTTAACGTGAATTATGTTAAAATATGGGAAAAGGAAAAGTTCATTTGTATGACACTATGTTGTGAAATATTGTAAAATTAAAATTGCATTCTAAAAAAAGAGGCTGTCTTCTGGCAACTTTTCTACACAAGACATAGTTGTTCAGAATTTTTTATAATTCTACTGCCATGAATGTGATAATTTAACTTGCTAATTGAGGCCTGTAGAGTCTGAGATGTAGCTCTCAGGGTTTTTGCAATTTCTCTTAGCATTGCACGGTCTGACCTTGAATTGCATTGGCTGGGTCATCCACTGCTGAGAACATTGGCAGTTGTCTTGAATATCTTCCATTTGTGAAATATATTTCTCATTGTAGAATAATGGACGTCAAGTGGTTTGCAAATGCTTTCTGCTTCACAGGTTGATTTGCAGCAACAATTGTTTCTCTATGATCATTGCTGATGTTTTCATTGTTAACACACATCTGACTGTTCCCAGCAAAATGCCAAAACTTCTGTTTTTATAGAGGTGGTCACATTTACTGATGATCAGTTAATCAAGGGCATTTGATTAGCAGTGCCTGGCTGCTACTTACCCTCTTAAGTCCTATGGAAGCAGTAAATGTATTAAATGGGGTTCCACAAGCTATTGATTCATAGGTGCACTTACTGTAAATTTGTCCCACACTGCTTCTGCATCTTGGCCTTATTTTGTCAAATAAACAATAATGTGGTGTAATCTATTGTTTCACTGTTAATGTTGTGTTTGCTGATTATGCTTAATACATGATATTAAAATGTGATTGTGATAAACCTACTCAATGGCACCTACACAAAACAAGTGATTGGTGACTTGCTAGGAATTCAGAGCAAGCAGTTTAGGTGGAGAAAAACACACATGGACTCTGCACACTCCCCTTACTATGAAGATCTATAATAGCTAGTTGCAGTGTTGCAAAATGAGCATGCTTAATGCTGAGACAGTTTTAAGTTGCTTCAAGCATATTGAATCTTAAATATTGTTTATTGATTAGGATTGATGCATGCTTGAAGCATCACTATTGATCTTGTATAAAATACATCACATATACATTTATTTCAGAGGAAGGTAATGAGGTTAACATGTACATCAGTCCAGTGCAATGAACAGCGTTAGTGCTATTTCAGGCTATCTCAGGGTGACTGTAAGAGAAAGAGCACCTCCACACTTGAGAGCACACAGTACCTTTGCCTCTTCCAAATCATTTTTTACAGCAAACTATTTATTTTTATTTTTTATTTTTTTCCACCCAATTCGATTTGAACGATCCCAGCAACTCCCTGAAGGAAATAGTTGTACTGAGACAGAGCAGAGCATTTCATGAAGTGTGTCTCAATGACAGATGGCATTTTCACAGGCTGTGGCAAGCCTGAGCCCTCCGCTGGAACACCAGTTAATTGCTAAAGCAGTGGCTAGAATAAAAGTCAGTACTAACCTTTAGTTGATCTTAGGCTTTGGAGTGGAAGGAACCATAACATGGAAAGATGTTAAACTCATTGAATTCCTGATTTTATCTTTTTTGTTTGTATTTATCTAAGTAAAGAGACCTGAAATACTGTATTTTGGAGAGAACATTGTTTAAAAATATAAAAGAGCTTAAAGATGCTTCTGAATTGCTTTTTAAAATATTATTATTATTTTTTATATGTTATATATATATTTAATATTTTATATATATATATATTTTTATAATTTATATATATATTGTATATTTTTTATTAT
>BRDA01031011.1:0-10424 GCA_036984385.1 Crenuchus spilurus | reverse complement strand
CCGTTACCGATGGGAGAAACACGTGGTTATTTACAATTGGTGCTTTTAAAGATAGGTCTCCAAGGGAAAACGTTCTTCTGAACTGATTCCATATTTTAACTGAATGCAATATTACTGGGTTATTGGTGAAATTGGAGAGGGGCTGAGAGAAGGGCAATCTTGAGCATAATAGGGCAGCCAAAGATGAATGACTGACATGTTTCATCCAATCTTAGCCAGTCAGGTTTAATGTCTCCACTTTTAATCCAATATAGCAATGATCTAATATTAGCTGCCCAGTAATAATACAAAAAGTTTGGTAATGCCATCCCTCCCATTGCACGGGATCTTTGTAATACACTTCTTTTTATACGTGGCACTCTCTTATTCCAAATAAAAGTAGAAATTAAGTTGTTCAGCTTGGAAAAGAATGTCTTAGTTAGAAAAACTGGAAGACATTTGAATACATATAAAAATGTAGGTAGAACATTCATCTTTATTGAGTTAATTCTACCCCCCAGGGAAAGAGCCAAGGGATTCCAGCGTTCAATATCCCTCCTTAGATTGAAAAGCAATGGTTCGTAATTTGCCATGAATAAGTCCTTATGACTACACGTAATCCAAACTCCAAGATATTTAAACTTTCGAGGACTAATTCTGAAGGGAAGAGAGGCCAGTGATCCCCGGCAATCTCCACCACCTATTGACATCAGTTCACTTTTCTGAATATTAATCTTAAAGCCTGATATTTTCCCAAATTCTGTGAGCACATCTAGCAATTTAGGGACACTAAGAAGGGGTTCCGTAATATATAACAGCATGTCATCTGCATATAATGAGACTTTATGCTCTACTCCACCTCGAATAATTCCCCTAATGCCAATATTCTGCCTTAGAGCCAGAGCCAATGGCTCTACTGCAATTGCGAATAAAAGTGGTGAAAGGGGGCAACCCTGTCTTGTACCACGTTGGAGTTCAAAATAATCAGATAGGTTGTTATTAGTGCATATAGCTGCCATCGGGGATGTATATAATATTTTAATCCATGAGATAAATTTGTGACCAAATCCAAACCTTCTCAGAACGTCAAAAAGATAATCCCATTCTACGCGATCAAATGCTTTTTCCGCATCGAGTGAAAGTACTATTTCCGGCATATCAGATGTTAATGGAGGACTATAAAGGACATTCAGGAGACGCCTAACATTAAAAAATGAAAAACAATTTTTAATTAATCCAGTTTGTTCGGGTGAAATAACGTAAGGTAAATTTTTTTCCAAACGTTGGGCTAGGACTTTAGCAAAAATTTTAACGTCAGTATTTAAAAGAGATTTTGAGAGAAAGGAGCTGCATTCGAGTGGATTTTTGTCTTTTTTAAATATTAAAGAAATGATTGCCTGACGTAATGTCGGTGGCAGAGAATTTTGAGAAAATGATTCTTCAAAAACAGATAGTAATAATAGAGAAATTTGGTCAGAGAATGTTTTTAAAAATTCAATTGGATAGCCGTCCGGCCCCAGACACTTACCGCTTTGCATTGCCTTAATGGCTATAGCTATCTCATCAGCTGACAAATCTTCTTCAAGTTTCACAGCCACTACAGAATCCAAGTGTGGAAAAAGCAATGGCCTGAGAAACTTATCAAAATCAGATGGGTATGCAGTTGAATCAGACGTGTATAATGATTGGTAAAATGTTTTAAAACAGGAATTTTTTTTTGGCTGTTTTTTTAGTCCTTGCTCATTCTTAATTGACGGAATGGCTTGATTGGCAGTCTTTAGTCGAAGCTGATGTGTGAGAGTCTGCCCAGCCTTCTCTCCATGTTCATATGAGTAATGCCGCGACTTGGTGATTAATTATTCAGCCTGTCTAGTTGACAAAAGATCAAATTCTACTTGCAGGGACATACGTTTTTTCAGCTTATCCTCTGAAGGCTGGCAGCTATGTTGTCTGTCTATTGTTAAGATTTCTTCTGTTATTTCTCTGAGGCGTGCTGTTCTAATTTTGTTTTTATTAGCGCAATATGAGATAGTTTGTCCCCTAATATATGCCTTAAGGCAGTGGTTTTCAACCTGTGGGCCGCAGACGTACTGCAAGGGGGCCGTGGGCCAAAAATCTTTTTCTTTTTTTTTTTTTGCTAAGTATTTTTTCTCCAATAAATAGATTCTTCAGCATATTTAGTTTGTTTATTTGCAAAACAAAATGTGTTTAAGTTCATTGATTGGTTTGGCTAGTGGATTAACTAGCTAGTTAGTTAGCTACTTCAGTCTGAGTGAAGCTGTTTTCTTGTGTACACATCATGGATAAATGGTTAAAAACAGGGTCTTTGACAACAAAAGATCCTGAAGCTGGACAATCTACAAGTGAAGCAGCCACTGTATCTCTTACTGAGAGAACCGAGAAAAGCAAGCATAAATCGAAAAGAAGAAAATACAGCAGTGAGTATCTAGCACTAGGCTTCACGTGCACAGGTACAGAAAATGATCCGCTACCACTCTGCGTTGTGTGTTCGGAGGTCTTGGCAAATGAAGCGTTGAAGCCAACCAAGTTACGTCGACATTTGGAGACTAAACACAGTGAGTATGCATCTAAACCTGTGGAATTTTTTGAGAACAAACTTAAAGAGTACCAAAGCAGGAAAAAGACCCTTGAATTGGCTTGCTCTGGAACCGATAATGCTAAAGCTGTTGAGGCTTCCTACCATGTTGCGCAGCTTATAGCAAAGGCTGGAAAGCCACATACGATTGGGGAGAGTTTGATTTTACCTGCTGCGAAAGAGATGGTTAGCGTGATGTTGGGAGAAAAACCCTGCAAGCAACTGAATCTCATATCACTTTCTGATAACACAATTGAATGGCGAATAAATGAAATGGCACATAAAATGTAACCCAGCAGCTTATAAAGAGAGTGCGAGAGAGTCACTTTTATGCAATACAACTGGATGAATCTACTGACATTGCAAATCTTTCCAACCTTCTTACTGTGAAATATTTGAAGATATATTATTTTGTAAGCCTCTACCTACCAAGACAACTGCTGAAGCTGTTTTTGATGTTTTGAATGCATTTATTGTGTCGAACGGAATCAAGTCGTCCAAATGTGTGGGAGTTAGCACTGATGGAGCAAGGGCAATGATGGGACAACGCAACGGAGTCATCGCACGCGTGAAAGCTGTAGCACCGCTGGCAACTTCTGTCCACTGCAGTTTACACAGAGAAGCATTAGCTGCCAAGAGAATGTCAGGTGACCTTAAAATTATGCTGGATGAGGCAGTGAAGATAGTTAACTTAATTAAGGCTCGGCCACTCCAATCCTGTTTATTTCATGTTCTATGCGAGGGAATGGGCAGCAGTCACGTTCAGCTTCTTTTGCATACAGAGGTAAGGTGGCTTTCTCGTGGCAAGGTGCTGGCTTGACTTTTTGAATCGAGGGATGAAGTAAGAATTTTTTTATTGGACTCAAACTTTGAACTTTCAGAGCACTTCACTTATTTTGAGTGGCTTGTTAAATTGAGTTACCTCTCAGACATTTTTACCCACTTGAATGGACTCAACCTTAGCCTTCAAGGCAAATCAGTGACAGCGTTTCACGTCCAAAACAAAATCGAAGCTACAATAAAGAAGCTGGACATGTGGACTAAGCGTGTGGAACAAACGACGAGTCATTTGACAATCTGTCAGATTTTCTGACAAAAGAAAATGCTTCTCTTCCAAATGCGGTTTCAAGACCGATTGTTGAGCACCTGCAAAATTTGAAAATGCAGCTACGCAATTACTTTCCATTTACAGCACTTTCTGTCACTCACCTAATGAGATGGCTGATGTTGTTTGCCAGCTACCAAGTGGTGGATGTCAGGTTGAAGTGCAGAAAGTTGCAAACGGAGGTCTGGCTCAACATTAAGCCTATTCCTGTATTTTGTCTTGAGTACCACCAACATAGAAAATCCAGTTTTGCAGAGATACGTTGTGGGAAATGGCATCAGGAATCTCAGTGCCTTGTCTGAAAGATCATGGTACTCTGACCTAACATGAAGCCAAAAATTTACCAAGGACTTTTGTGAAAAAATTTATTTTAATGCACTGTCACAAGAGAGATCAATAAGGCTGTCCTGCTCAGATGCACTCAGACTTGCGATGGCTCCTTGACATATGTCAAGAAAGGGATTTTCTATCCAGCTGAAATGAACTTCTAGAGCTGGTTAGTTTCTTTAGTTGTGTGATTATGCAGTCAGTTTCACAGGTCACGTGGATGGTTGCAATGTATTTGTTATTAAATGGCAATAAAAATATTCTGGGGGGCCGTGGAAAGTTTTGGGGCGGGTTAAGTGGGCCTTGGGTTGCAAAAGGTTGGGAACCCCTGCCTTAAGGGATTCCCACACTGTGGAAGAGGACATTTCAGGGGATTGATTAACACTTAGAAAAAATGCAATTTCAGATGAAATGAATGTGGTAAATGCCTCCTCTGACATAAGTAATGGATTTAATCTCCAGGGTCGTGGGTCAAATTGTGTATTTGGAATATTCATTTTCAAGTTCAAAGGGCCATGATCAGAAATTACTATGGCTTCATACTCACAATCAGACACAAATGTTAAGAGACGTTTATCCAGATAAAAATCATCTATACGAGATAAGTTCCATGAACCTGAGAAAAAAAGGAGTATGCCCTGGCCGTAGGGTTTCAGAACCGCCACACATCTGCAACTTCCAGGAAATATTGAATAGTTTGTGCAGATTTGGATAAAGGAATTTTTTTGGATGCACTACGATCTAAATTTGAGGAAAGTACACAGTTCATATCACCCCCAAGAATAAGATGATGAGAAACCATATTCGGTAGATGTGAAATTTTTTTTGTAAAAAACACAGGGCTATCCATATTTGGTGCATATATGTTGGCTAATATAACTGGAAAAGAATAGAGTTGCCCATCCACGATTACATAGCGTCCTGCGATATCAGCATCAACACTGGTTGCTGTAAAGGGTGTGTTTTTGTTAATTAGTATGGCTACTCCCCTCGACCTTGAGCCAAATTTGGAATGGTATATCTGCCCTCCCCAGCCTCTCTCCAATGTAAAATGGTCTGTTATCCGTAAGTGTGTTTCCTGGAGGAATGCAATATCTGCCTTGAGTTGTTTTAAATGTGTAAAAACCTTTTTACGCTTTACTGGGTGGTTAAGTGATTTTACATTCCAGCTCACAAAATTAACCAGGCAGCCCCCACCTCTCTTCTTAACATTAGAACCCATCATGTAAGGTATATAAGATTATAAACGTAGAACTAATGAAATCCACAGCGAAGTAAAAATGAATATAAAGTGAAAGTGATATCTGGTACATAGGATCAGAACAAGAAAAAGATAAACAAATTATGTCTGGTAAGCGTTTTGATTCAACGCTCAAAAAAACAAAAACAGCGTTAAACCTAAACCTATCAAAAACAAATCCACACATTTAGTGCTTATAGGTGGGATGCCACTGAAGCCCCTCCCATCGAGCCTCCGCAAAGGTTTTTCAACCAAACAGTAGATTAAAAAAATCTTTTCAAATATAACTGCGCAGTAAAAGTAATTTAAGTGACCTTAACTAGGATATCCATACTTATATATCCATTGTAAAGCATAAATGGTTAATCGGTTGTGGATCAAACCTATAGCCTGTAGTAGTGGGATACATTACATTGTATCATAATATATAACCACAAGTATACAGATTGCTAATGACCCCACCTCAGTCTTTGTAAAGATGAATTTGAAAAGCAAACACAAGCCTTTAGTCTTCAGTTGCTGGGAGAATTTTGTTCCTCACGTAGTCCATTGCTTTAGACGCATCTGTAAACTCTTTCTCTTCTCCATTGTAAGTGATGCGAAAGCGGGCCGGGAACAGCAGGCCGTATCGGACGCCCTGGCGATTGTGAAGCAGTTTCCTGACCTCTGTGACAGCAGCTTTGAAAACAGGGTGTGAAATCCGGGTAAATGGAGATGATCTCACCGTCGCTTCGGAGTGGAGCGCGAGAGCGGGCACGGCTCAGAACCTCAACACAGTCCTGATAACAGTGTAGCTTTGCTACAATAGCGCGTGGTGGTTTACCATCAGGTCTTTTTTTGGTTAAAGTTCTATGTGAACGGTCCACGAGTATGTCCTTATCCAGATTCCGAACTTTTCTCAAAAGTTTAGAAACAGATTCTGGGGAGCTTGCTCTGACCGTTTCAGGACTCCATGTATTTGAATATTACACCTCCTCATTCTGCCTTCTAGATCCTCACATTTCTCCTTAAACTCTGCCACCTCAGCCTGCAGGGTTGTTACAGTTGTTTGCAAAGCAACCACTTCATCAGACCAGATTGATAGTCCACCCTCCACTTCTTTAACAGTGGTTTTCACTTTATCAATCTCGCATGTGTCGCCATTTTAATGTTGGCCAACTCCGAACTTACCGCCTGTAGCTCTGATTTGAGAGAGTTGAATTCTTCGGCAAATGCGTTTTTTATTTTCGTTCTTATCACGGCTGATAAGTCTGCTCTCAACGATGAAACAATCTCTGCTTTTAATGTTGTAAAGTCCATGTCAGAGCTTTTTGATGGTGATCGAGTCAGTTGAGTCGAGGCGTCTGGAGAACTCGAGGCCGCACTTGGCCTAGCACCAGTTGGTCCGGCGTATTTAAATTTACGTAGATTACTCGCCATTGTCCCGTATAAAAGTTATCTCCCAGCTACAAAGATACTTTTAATATAACCTGCGCGGTACTTTTTCGTGCAAAACATTGAGTTATATTGATTTAATCGGAGGCTCGGCAGGAGCGCCAGCTAAACATGTCCCACTCCATCCTGAGCTCAGCCACGCCCCAAAAAAAGAATGACTTTGACCTGGTTTTCCCTGGCGGGGTCACATATGTCTGTCACACGTTTGAAGCAAATGGCAAAACAACTGAGAGTGTATGACTTAGTATTTTGTTTATAAGGGATTTATTATCAGTCCATCAAACCTTTTTCTTTTTCCCAGTCCTTGCAATACCGCCTCCTGTATTTCCCCATTTACCTGGCATATTAGCTAGTGACTGTTTTCTCTTCACCTTCTCTCTCTGTCTCTGTCTCTCTCTCTCTCTCTCTCTCTCTCTCCCTTTTTAAGGCTATCTTACCTTATACTGTATGTTCTCTTCTTTGTTATTGTTGTATTCAAACTTCCTTGGTGTCGACTTATATGCGTTTGCCCACCATGTTGAAGTAATATCAAAGGCAACACCCACTTTTTTGTTGTTTTTTTGGCGGCCGCGGTAATTGTTAAAAATATCCCAAAAAAACACACCCTCCACCCTTGAATTTTCACCCGCGATTTTCAAACAAGCCCAATTTGGCATGAAAGCCGCAAACCTGGCAACTCTGCATGTGCTGGAGGGTAGGAGTCTTTGATGATTGTATTGCTCTTCTAAGACAACGCTTCCTGTAGATGTTCTCAGTGGCAGGAAGTGAGGCTCCGGCAATGCGCTGGGCTGTTTTCAGCACCCTCTGTATCACCTTCCTTCGAATTAATGTTACATGTATAATCATGACTGTCAGTAAGCAAATGTAAAACATTTTAAAATGTAAACAGATTAATTTAATGATCAAACAAATGATTGTGTGTTAATTTTAATTATTTTTACATTTTCAGTAATTAAAATTGATGGACACTGACTACTGTAAGTTTTATCCAAGTTTCATGTCTATAGTGTTGTCCCATGAAAAGATATAATCACATATGTGCAGAAATGTGAGGGTTTACTCACTTTTGAGAGATATTGTATGTAATATTGAATGTAATATAATATGTAGTATTTCTCATTTTGAGAATGTTGAGCTTAAAATTTAACATATTTAACTTTTTAAAATTGATTTGTTTTAAGTAAAAAACTTCTTACTAAATTTGCAGAAAATGTATTTTGTTTCAAGATAAATGCTTTAAATAAGTAAAATGGTAGTATGGTGAGAATTTTACTGAATAAAGTGACTTAAAACAAGTATGAAATGTCTAGTTATACATTAAATCATCTTATAATAAGCTTATAACATTCTCAAATAAGTATTAGATATTTAGACAAGATTTAAAACTGAATTATTTGCTAAAATATCATAGTTTTGTCATGCACAGTGCACTTCAGTTCATATTCTGTAGCAATTAAAAGAAAGTGTGAAAACTTGTTAGAAAATAATTAGAAAAATGTCAATTATTCTATTAAAGATTAATTTTATTTCAGAGACTATAATACCAGACTGTTCTGACTATAGAGTGCACACACGTCTGATTACATGAAAAACAACACAAAACAATGTTCACAAACTTCCTTGTTGTTTGTGGAGATTCCAGTTTTCATTTTTCTCCAGCAGAAAAGTAAAACAAGGAAACTTTCTACCTTCACCACTATTTTAATCTCCACATCCTCATAGTTTCAATCCTCTGCAATCAAGAAGATAAAATGCTGTTCATATTTGATTTCAGAGGAGTAAGAGCTTTGGTTTAAAACAAATGATTTTATGTTTTCTGTTTCAAAATGAGTTTCAAACTCAACACAGCAAAAATCTATTTGTTAGATTACTTTCACTGCATTTAGATATTTCAGATACATTAAAATGACTTCCCAAAATATAATTTTTTAAGTGTTTGAGGCAAATATTTTAATTTTTATTCTCTTTTGTTAGATCATGTTCACTACATACAGTGTGAATTCAGTCCTAAAGGACAAACACAGATTAAAAGTGATATCAAGTGAATTCATCTTAAATCTAGTTTAAATGTATTTCTCATTTTAAGAATATTATAAAATAATTTAATTTATAAATAGAGATTTTACACTTGTTTTAAGTCATTTTACTAAGATAAATGATTACACTACCCCGGCAGATAATTTGGCTTATTTAATCCATTTATGTTAAAATTAGTAATCATATAATAGACTTAGAATATTCTCAACATGAGAAACTACTGTGTAGGGGGCAGCCATGGTCTAGTGGTAAGGATCTGGTCTGGTGACCAGAAGGTTGCTGGTTCAATCCCCAGACAGGACATGACTGAAGTGCCCTTGAGCACCTAACCCCCTAACTGCTCTCCAGGCACCGGTGATTAAGGGCTGCCCACCACCTTGGGCACAAATTCTTGATCAAATGATCTTAATATGTTTATTTTTACAGTCTATGAAAATGTGATATAACAGAGTTGTTAGATTTTGTTCACATGATTTTAGTCTTAAAGAAGCATCTCAGATTAAACCCCATCTCAGTCTGAAGTTCATCTAAACACCTGCTGATGTAAAATAAAAATCACCTGGTTACTGATGAAGGAGGTGGTTATTTCTACCCAAAACTAAAGATTAAAATAAATCTCAGTATAAACTGTCCAGTTTGATCTTCTGGTGAAATGTTTTTTAATAAGGAAGATCAGACAAATCTGCTAGGATTTAGGGATGGCAGATTGATATTGAAATCCTGATATTTTATAAAATTGATCTTTTCAAAACATCATCACACTCCTTCTGATGTATTATGTCATAAAACAGAACAACACATTTTATTGTTGAATTACAATGAATTCTCCTGCAGTCCGCAACAGACCACCAGGTCCACTACACCTACTGCGGTTAATTCCTTCTGCTCTGGAGTGGGTTTTCCTGCGATTGACACCAGACCTGCTGCTCACTTACATCTACTACTAGCAATGATCGGACTGAAGCTCTAATGCTACTGCATTTTAATTATGATACCTGATATGGATGCAATGATCACTATTATTAATATCATTATTGTTTTACGCTACAGCACAATGTCAGACTTAACTAAGGATGTAAATCTCTATCAGTAGTTTGATCAGAGGAGGATGGATCCCCTTTGTGAGTCTGGTTCCTCCCAAGGTTTCTTCCTCCAGTCTTGAGGGAGTTTTCCCTTGCCACTGTTGCCTTCGGCTTGCTCACATCGGGCTTAGAATCAGATTGTTTGATACTAATTATGTAAAGCTGCTTTGTGACAACGTCCGTTGTAAAAAGCGCTATATAAATATATTTTGATTGATTGATTTATAAAACTCTCAGATTTTCTGTTGTTCTAAATAACCAGCATTACTGTTTCCTATTGTAGGAAAAAAATGAATCCTGATTTTAATCGTATTGGTATTAGTATTGGTATCAGGATATTAGTAGGAGAGGTAAGAGAGACTCGTTCATCCCTAATTTATATGAATTGTAAAAATTTTGTACATACCACAGTAAAATGTTGAAATATATAAATTGTAAATACTATGAATTATGCTAGTAAGTAATTTTAAGTTACTTTTAGGGGTAACCTTTAGTTACTTTCTGGTGGTTTGAGATCTGATCTTGTGACCAGAGGTGGGTAGTAACAAGTTACATTTACTCCGTTACATTTACTTGAGTAAGTTTTTGAAAAAAATATACTTCTAGGAGTAGTTTTATATCACT
>BRDA01030995.1:0-10956 GCA_036984385.1 Crenuchus spilurus | reverse complement strand
ATAGACTAAAGATTCATGACTTGACATGGACTATAGGCTAAAGATTCATGACTTGACATGGACTATAGGCTAAAGATTCATGACTTGACATGGACCCTAGACTAAAGATTCATGACTTGACATGGACCCTAGACTAAAGATTCATGACTTGACATGGACTATAGGCTAAAGATTCATGACTTGACATGGACTATAGGCTAAAGATTCATGACTTGACGTGAACTCTAGCCTAAAGATTCATGACTTGTGGACATCTCTATAATATACAGAACATATTAAACATTGATGGTCTATAGCACCGATAGTGGAAATCAGCACCGTACAACAGTCATATGAAAGCACATTACTGTTCATATATAAAACCACTGTTATTCTCTGGCTATAAATCCACATGGCTTTGTCCTCTTGGGAGTAAAATAGCTGTGTTGCTTTTTTCATTGTTTCTTTACCCGGGTATATCAGCCCTTCACTGACCCACAGCCTCTGAAGGAGAAACGCCTTTGTTCTTGTAAAGCGTGGTCCGCCTCCGCTCGCTCTGTTTCTTTTCTTTCTTCTCCTTTCTCTTTCCTCTCTCATCCCTCAGCCGGTCAGTGGGCTGAGACGGAGTGGCTGCCCATGCCTCATTGATTTCAGTTTTGTCTGGCATTACCGGTGCACGCAGGAGATGATGGTGTTCAATGCAAGGTGGAGAGTGGAGGAGGCTCTAACCGACTCGGGCAGAACACTCGTCCAAAACTGCCAGAAGTCCAATTCTCACTTCTTCTGTAGACCTTTATAGAGTGAGCCTTTTCTTTTATCCATGTCTGCTGTATGCGGCTGACAAAAACTGGCCCTGACTTGATCGGTCACAGTGGGTGATTCAAGTTATACAACATCAAATCAAATCCCATACCATCTTTATTGTCACATTTCCCTGACGTTCTCCCTGCACTACAGCAGCTCCATTACAAACACACACAAAAACAACACAGCCTCATTATCACACAACTGTAGTGTCCCATTTACTTCCTTACCCAAATGATGGTGAATAACTCACAATAAAGAAGATATGGTTATGAAATTTGGATATACTGTGTGAAAAAGACTGATGTTTGTGAAGAAGTCTGTGCTTTTTATGATTATTACATGTCAGGTAAACAAAGTAAACACAATTAGGAATAGATAGAAAATGTAATTGAACAATGGAATGCAATGCATAAGTTAAAACTTAATGAATATTATTCAATATTCTTTACATATTTATACATAAGTGGCTATGAGGTATGTATTTTTTCACGTTTGTATAATGGGTATAATGGGTTATGTCCTATGAATTGTATATAGTTCCATTGTTGCATGCTGTTGCCATATGGCCATTCCATAAAAAGTATTTTATTTATGGTGTAGATTTCTAAAATAAGAAAAAACATACATTTCCATAATTCAGGCTGTAAAGAGTTAACAGTGATGTTTCTAAGTCTCTGTGAGAGATGAAAGGAGCTCTAAACCAATCACAAAGATCTTTATAGGTCAATGGGCCAAGCTTCTTAAGTCTGAAGACCAAACAAACGGATCAGGTCTATCATTGCGGTGCAGCTCCGGAAGAGTGAGGTAATGACATTAGAGCTAAGGCTTTAGGTGGGGGAAGTGAAAAAAAACATCCATTATGTGCAATGACCATTATTACTAAAAGTATACACAACCCCCTTTCCACTTTCACCTATATATGTTTACGCATGTTGGTCCTCCTGGTGAAAAACACCACTGGTGAAAAGAAGAAGCCCACAAGCCTTAAGGTTGCAGAGATTCACTGACCCAGTTATCTCGCCATTAATATTTGGCCCTTAGGTATTTGATACAAGCCCATTTCTCCAACATCCAACATGTGTAAACTAAGAATATCTAATACCACATCATTAATGGGTCATAATGTTTTGGCTGATCATATATAAAAGTATATGGATGGATATATACACTCAGTGTCACTGCTGGAGTTAAAATTGTGCACCAACCAGCCAACAGCATCACAATGAAGGACAACAGGTCCAACACAAACTGTGCTGAGTTGCTGTCTCTGACTTTACATCTACAAGACCAACAAAGTAGGGGTGTCTAATAGAGGACAGTGACAAAGTTTAACATTTCCAGCAGCTCTCACAATAACACACCACCACCACATCAGTGTCATATCAGGACTGAGAATGATCTTCCAGCTCTGTGGGATCCTGATCACTGAAGAATAGGATGAACAAAGTATACAGAGAAACAGATGGACTACAGTCTCTAATTGTGTAAACTACAAAGTGCAGATCATGGTCAATGGAGCTTAAATGGAAAATGAATATAGATGATTAAGTTTGGCTGTAGAAGAACTTAGCTATATATATCTTTATCCCACAGTTTAAGTGCTTTTGAGCAAGGCACCTAACCCCCAACTGCTCCCTGGGTAATTGTATGTGTGTATGTGTACATCACAGATGGGCTAAATGCAGTAAGGGAGCGGCATTGATAATCAGTATTGCTTCTTTATCTTCTACCAGAAGATGACAAATCAATGACAAAAGTGAACAGCTTATACACACAATGCTCTGCATTCTCATCACAATGTACTTCATCAACCCTGATCAGCTCCCTGTAGATTTCTGGAGTGATCTCTTCATCAGCACTTATTAGAGAGGAGTCAGCCTGCAGGGCTTGCCAATGCCATCCCAGTTGTTCATATTTACGGGGAGTCATTAAGCTCGGTTCGGCCGCACTGGGACGTGACATCGCCAACTTGTCAAAGCAGCTTCCCTGAACGTGTGGCTAATTCTCACTCTTTCTAAATGGGCCTGCAGTGAGAAGACAGCAGAGATTAGTTCAGGCTCATCGAGCGAGCGCTTTCCCAGCCCCGCTTCCAGCCTGAAGTGGTACAGTCCATTAGGACGAGTGAAACAGGGAGGCGCTGACGTGGGGCTGCGCCGGATTGATGGTGATAGGGGGGCCGAGCGCCGCTGCCTGTGTTTTTAAATGGATCTGTTGCAAAGCAAAATCGCAGATAGGCTGACGGATGTGGATAATAGCGTCCGGATGGGTGCCGTGATGGATCTGAGACATGAACAAAAGCACCTCACACGAGCACGCGAGCGTACGAGGCTCTGACGCCGCAGGCGAGGCAGAGGAGGGGTGATAGATGGAGATTGTTCACAAAGAGATTGTGGATAAGCAAAGGCCAGTCAAGCCCAGGCCTGAGTGCCAGGAATCTGACATTACGAAGAGAGTTGTTTATCAAAAATAACGTGTTTACTAATGAGAAAAATGGCTTATAAGCCCCAATACACGCCACTCATCTGGAAAAGCCATTGTTTAGTTCCTACTGGAAGGCTTGTCACCAGTGAAGTATAGGCCAATGAAGCTGTAAGAAGAATCAGAAGCAGAATATCATTTTATATACAGATTTACATTAAAATGTACAGACAGCACAGACTGTAGTGTATCTGTTTCTCTGTATACTTTGTTCACCCTGTTCCCTCCACAGAGCAGGAGGACCATTCTCAGCACTGTGACACTGATGTGGTGGTGGCATGTAAGTCTGTGTTTTGACACTTCAGTGTCACTGCTGGAGGGAACGCATTCAACACTATCATCTCTTCAACCAATGAAGGACTAGAGGACCAACACAAACTGTGCTTATGTTTATTTGCCGGCTTTAGACTTAATAACATTGAAACCCTCAATTAGAGCCAAAGAGCTTCGTCGTTTGATGTTAAATAGATTTTTCACATTTTCTCGTATTTTCCCTGCTTAAGACTGACATTTATCTGTGTGTGTGTGTGTGTGTGTGTGTGTGGAGCCGACCCGATTTGACATCTCCCTCTTATTGGTCTGTGTCTCTCTGTACTGCGATTCAGAGCCATTAGGCTTATTATCCTCTCTGCTCTGCTGACCTCACCCTCCACTTACTGCCTAATGACGGACCTCATGCTCTTTCTGTCACATCTCCCTGTCACACAAACCTGACCTGAAAACATCTTTAAAATGTTTTTTTTTTCACTCTTTTTATCTTTTCTTACTATATTCCCTAAGCAGAGAGAAAGTTAAAGCAGCGTTTATTGATTTTAGAATCAATCTTTGGTGGGAATTTCAGGTAATTGCAAGTTTGGCTCGAGACATGTGGCTATTTGCTTGAGTGGATTGTTGGGCTGGACACAAATGCCTGACAAACATACACACACACACACACACACCCACACACACACACACACACACACACCTACACACACACACACACACACACACAGAGAGACACACACACACACCACTGCAGTGATGCCTAGTGCTTTCTGCACTAGTTTATTTGAATCAGTTTCCAGCTCACTGAAAAGCTGAAGCCTAAAACTGCACAAGCCTGAAGCCAGGCTACTCAATGTGGTCAATCAATAAAGTGCAAATGTTTTTACTAGTTGTTCACTATAGTGCTGCTACATGGTTGTATCCCAGGTGGTTGCTATGAAGATGTTAAGTAGTTGCTAGCTAGTTGCTATGGTGTTGCTTAGTCAATGCTTCAGTGTGGTGAGGTCATTCCTATTGTTTTTATGCAGTTGTTAGGATGTTTCTAGGTGGTTGCTAGGCAGTTGCTATGGTATCCCAGATTATTGCTATGGCATTGCTATGTGGTTGCTATGGTTTCGCAGGTGGTTGCTATGAAGTTGCTAAGTGGTTGCTAGTTGGTTGCTATGGTGTTGCTAATTAATGTTACAGTTTGTCAATGGCATCGCTATGGTATTTCAGGTTGTTTCTATGATGTTGCTAGGTTGTTGTTAGGCTGTTGCTATGGTATCTCAGGTGGTTGCTGTGGTGTCAGGTGGTTGCTCAGGCATTGCTAAGTCATTGTTGTGGTTCCCCATATGGTTAGTTTAGGTACATTTGAAGGGTGCCAAAACTTTTGTACACCATTCACTCCTATGGGAAAAAATTGCAAACAAATTGTGTTGCTACACGGAAACCATGTATCCAATCAAAACGTTCAATATGAAGATTCATTGCACAAACTAGTCTGGAACTGCACAGTAAATCTGCATGTGTTAAATCAACACTATTAGAGTTAAATTAACACTGGGAGTGTTACATTTGGACACTCTCAGTGTTAATTTAACTCTAATAGTGTTGATTTAACACTGACATATTTACTGTGTGGAATGGTGATGATGTTGAGTACTTTGCAATGACATCTAATTATGTTTTCCAAAGTGTTAAACAGGCTTTAGTTCAGCACAAACTCAGCAACAGTGTCAGAACAGTAAGAGTGTCATAAATCTATATTTGGATTAAATCTGCTCTAAACTTGAACATTTAACACTAGCCAAGACTTTTGAGCTCATATAAAGCCCTCTAGCTGTGGGGCAGTCGTGACCTGGTGGTTAGGGATCTGGTCTTGTGACCAGTCATTGGTTTGATCCCTGGGCCAGTCATGACTGAAGTGCCCTTGAGCAAGATACCTTGCTCCCTGCTGCTCCCCGGGCACCGTGGATAGGACTGCCCACCGCTTCAGGCACATGTTCTCACAGAACTAGTGTGTGTGTTTCACTGCATTGAGCTATGGAGAACTGTGTTCTCTGCTCCATCCAGTTCTTTTGGGATGAGTTGATGGAGTTAGGGATGATGATAATCCAACATGACCTCACTAACAGTCATGTGGCTGAATGCAATCAGATCCTCACCACAGAATTTAGTAGAAAGACGTCCCTGGACAGCAGAGGCTCAACAAAAGCAAGACAAACTCTGGAAAAACTGGTTTCTTGAGCATTTTCATAGTTTAAAAATCCAGGAAACAGAAAACACATGCATTTGGATTTCAAACAGCTCCATGCTCCATGTAACTAAATTGGGGATTGAGGTAGGACGCCAGTCGCCTTGGGCCATCGAGCCCAATCCTGTTCATTTTATCCTCTAACGGCAGCCAAACTGATACCCATCCAGCCTTGCTGCTCACAGCTCACAGGAGCCAAGGTGATAATGTTATCAGGAGGTGCCAGTGGCTCACACGCACATTTTTAACCTCTCCTGTCAAAAGCCTACAATGCTGAAGAGTGAAGGGTTTGGAGGGCTGCTTCAGAGCTTATTCAGATGGAACTGACAGAATGGAAGGACAAGGAGTTTCCACACAAGCTACCGATGTGTTTGCTCTTCTATCAATCATGCTTCACTTTCAAGCTCTGAATACTGTTGTTGTTACTGCAGCTATTATGAGTCGTGGACCTATGAAGGTTCGGTGGTGTCTGGCACCAAGACATTAACAGCAGGCCCTCTAAAGGACCGTATTTGTGTACCTTCTCTGAAAGCAGCGTGAATACAGCAGCACCACTAGACATCATGGGGGAGGTGTAGCCAATAGTTCAAACAAAACACGACCACTGGCATAGAGACACGATGAAGAAGAAACTCTGACATTAAAGTATTCAGTGGTCTCACATCCCAGATAGCATGCAGATGTGGGCCACTTATAGCACTGATATGACACTGCTGGCAACCCACATGTGAGCCAAAAGTGGGCCACATATTGAAAATGCTTATGTGGCCCAAAAGCCCCAAAACGTTTCTAGGCCATTTCTGACAAAGATCTGGAACTACCAGCACTGATAAACTGCATGTGAGCCAAAAGTGGACCACTTAACATTTCTCATAGCATTTCTGGGCTACTTCTCACAAGACGTGGAACCTACAGCACTGGCACACATGATCCAAAACATTTCTGGGCTGCTATTGGCAAAGGCATGGAACTGCTAGCATTGGTTGACCACAGGTGAGCCAAAAATGGGCTGGTCCAGAATGAAGTGGTCCAGAAATGTTTTGGAAAAGGAAAATGTGGGCCACATTTTCCAAAACATTTCTGGACCACTTCTGAAAGATGTGCACTGGCAAACCAAACCCATAATGCAGTGGAACACACACACTAGCACACTAGCAGTACCAGTGCTAGGCATCTGGATGCCCTGGTTGGGGCTGGGGGGGGGGGGGTGTAGCAAAGTTTTACATGGTGCCCCCCTCCCCAAATGAGGCCCTACACACAGTGCATAGTCCATAGTCCTATGCACACCAGTGAACACACTAGACTGTGAGAACATGTGCCTGAAGCAGTGGGCAGCCTTATCCACTGTATTCGGGGAGCAGTTGGGCGTTAAGTGCCCTACTCAAGGGCACTTCAGTCATGACCATGATCACAGCTGCCCCCAACATCAGATACAGGTCTTCTGCTACCTGGTTTATTATCCATGCACTGCACACACAAAGGATACAAGCAGGTTTCTAAGAATAAAAATATAAAGGAGCTCAGTATATAAGGAGCTGAGTAGATTCTGGATGCATCAAAAATGATACATCCACAATCTCACATATGTAATATATATATATTTTTTAAATCTGTACTTCGTCAAAAGGTCAAATAAACACATCAGTTTGAATGAATTAAAGTTTTCTGCCACCATTGGATGAGGGAAAACAAAGATATGAATAGTGAGGCATCCCGAGGCCTGAAAACAAGCACAGTAATAATGTATGTTAGAGAGAACGAGCGAGAGTCAGTCGCTTTGGTCTCAGTGGAGAAATTGCACTTTTCTCCATTAATAAACTTCACTCTTTCAAACGGGTTTCCATCTGAGTTCAGTACAGCAGCTCCTCAGCACACAGAGATCAATGATTATCTTCACTTCTATCCCAGCCTTATTACATTCACATCATACATATAAACCCTCACAATCTCTCTCCCCATCTCTCCTCCATACACATGCAATCTTTTTTTAGCTCTTCTGTTTTATAAAACAATCCTGAAATAAAGATTGGCATTCTGGAGCCTGGTTACGAGTTACAGGAATGGTCCAGCAAAAAGTCAAATTTACACAATTATCCCCTTAAACCCAGATGAGGGTGATCAGCTCAGACATGTTTGGAGTCCAAAATGTAGATTCTTTAGTCAAAAACTCAATAGTCTTCTAAATTGTTTTTGTAAAAATGCATCACCAAAACTTCTCTCAGCCCACTCAAACTACATCTAGATCTTAATTAAGGTCTTACAGGGTAGTGGATGTAGTTTAGGACACAGTATGATTTACCGTGAGCTCTGAAAATGAATATAATCTATCTACAGCATCAGTTCTACTATTTACAAAATAGTGTTGAGTTAGAGGACTGAACTCACATTAAATTTCTATTTATGATAGTACACTAGATATACTTTCAGCTACAAAATTAAGTTTTATTACTTTTTATAGTTGAAAGTAAGTCAAGGTTGGCTGCTAAACCACAACCACTAGTTTGTGAGACCAACAATAAGATCTGGACACATACATAGGGTTGTAATTGATCTGAAGCTGTACAGATTAAAATACTGCTGTTTTGTGTACATCTACATTTGTGGCATTTGGCAGATGTTCTTAAAAAGAGTGACTTACAATTTCAGTCATGTTATATTTGTAGTGAATGTAGATTTAGGAGTCTAGCACAAGGACTCTTATTGGTACATTGTGGTATTGCTGATATAATGTAGAGTTAGGAGTCTAGCACAAGGGATCTTACTGGGACAGTGTGGTATTACTGATATAATGTAGAGTTAGGAGTCTAGCACAAGGACTCTTATTGGTACAGTGTGGTGTTATTGGTATAATGTAGAGTTAGGAGTCTAGCACAAGGACTCTTATTGGTACAGTGTGGTGTTATTGGTATAATGTAGAGTTAGGAGTTAGCATAAGGACTCTTATTGGTGCAGTGTAGTGTTACTGATATAATGTAGAGTTAGGAGTCTAACACAAGGACTCTTATTGATACAGTGTGATGTTATTGGTATAATGTAGAGTTAGGAGTCTAGCACAAGGACTCTTATCAGTACAGTGTGGTGTTATTGGTATAATGTAGGGTTAGGAGTCTAGCACAAGGACTCTTATTGGTACAGTGTGGTGTTATTGGTATAATGTAGAGTTAGGAGTCTAGCACAAGGACTCTTAATGGTACAGTGTGATGTTATTGGTATAATGTAGAGTTAGGAGTCTAGCACAAGGACTTTTATCAGTACAGTGTGGTATTACTGATATAATGTAGAGTTAGGAGTCTAACACAAGGACTCTTATTGGTACAGTGTGGTGCTATTGGTATAATGTAGAGTTAGGAGTCTAGCACAAGGACTCTTACTGGTACAGTGTGGTGTTATTGGTATAATGTAGAGTTAGGTGTCTAGCACAAGGACTCTTATTGGTACAGTGTGGTGTTATTGGTATAATGTAGAGTTAGGTGTCTAGCACAAGGACTTATTGGTACAGTGTGGGGTTATTGGTATAATGTAGAGTTAGGTGTCTAGCACAAGGACTCTTAGTGGTACAGTGTGGTGTTATTGCTATGATGTAGAGTTAGGAGTCTAGCACAAGGACTCTTATAGGTATAGTGTGGTGTTATTGCTATGATGTAGAGTTAGGAGTCTAGCACAAGGACTCTTTCTGGTATATTGTGGTGTTTTTGGTATAATGTAGATCTAACTTAAAGCATATTTATAACAAAAGTCAATTGACAGCTTCTTCAAACCTTCAAAAAACACTGGTTTTTATTAGAAATCAGTGGGAAGTATATTAGCAACATGTGCACATAGTATTTGACTAAATGCAACAGATATAAAGTTGAACTATATCTGGATGAAAAAGTTTTGTGTGAAAAATGTTGGAGCAGAAGTTCATAGATTCGCATTTCAGTTATTATATACAGTTTTACACGTTGAAACTCTATACAAAGACAAAAATACAAGCCTAAGTGCATAATAAAGTTAGAAAAAGACCAACAAAGACTGTTGGACTGTTAGAAAAACTTCAGAATACTGTGAAGTGAGCCACTGCAATAAATGTTTAAGTTCTTTTAAGCACAAGATGTTTTATATAAATATATTATTATGGTTCAACAAAGCCAGAGGGTGAAAAAAATGCGGTCCGTTTTCAGCAACACAAAAGCTAAATCAACAGAGTTGTTCTTATTACGTTTAAAGACGCTTTAACTTTTCTTCTTCAGTTCAAAATTCCACACACATGGTCTAGCACTTTCAACACGCCCTCCAAAGCTCCAGGCGATTCCAGCTCGGCCTGCCAGCTTCTCAAATTTTAAATACTCCTGACAGCTTTGACGTTGCATGAAAATCGCATTGAATTTGATTTCTTTGTAACAATAAAAAATACGAAAAAGTTTTGAATGCTGCATTTAAATGCAAGGACTCTGTCTCGCTTAAATAAAGAGTAATGGAGTCCTGTTCAAGCTCAGCTCAAATCCAGCTCTATTCATGTACACTCCACATTTTATCTCTTATATTACTTACTGAAGCATTAACACTGCTCCTGAACTCCATTAAACCTTGAATAAGCCTGTGCTATGAGCCCATATTTCACATATTTCTCATGTTTTTATGCCATTGTTTATCCAGCGTGTATCAAGTATGAACATTGACGTTATTCCGGCAGATATTTCTAAAGATTAAAAGTCACTTTTATTCATAATAAGCCATGTTGATTACTGAGTGGTGCACATACATCAAACTAATGTATTTTTAATATCCTACTAGTACATCCTTCTAGTACTAGTTCATAATTTAATGTAAAAAAGTGACAGATTCCAAGCCTTCTGTTTTTTTTAATGTTGATTGGTATGACTCATGGTAATCTGAAATCCTGAATCTCAAATTAGTAGAACATTTCACAGATGTTACATGAACAAAGTACAGTGGTAACAATACTAACGAGTATTCCAGGTAACGAGTCGAGATCTCGGAATATTTTTGTTCCAGGTAACGAGTAATTTTCTTCAAGTATGCCAAACCGCTAGGGGCGCTGCAGTTGTAGCATCTCCTAGATGCTACTGTAGAAGAAGAGGTCAGTCAGTACAAAGTGAAAGTGCTAGTGAAAGTGACGCTAAGGTAGCAAAAGGTAGTGAACAAGAAAGTTAGATACATTTTACTTTTACTTTTCATATGATAAG
>BRDA01030985.1:557-20851 GCA_036984385.1 Crenuchus spilurus | reverse complement strand
TAAAAGTACAAAAGTTCTGGTTTCAAAATGACTTAAAGTATAAAAGTAAAAGTAATGTAAGGAAAACAAAAGCCAAAACTTAGGCTGTGCCACAGGGGCATATAGTGCACTACCCCACCCCCCACCTCCAAAATAATTTTGTTTTTAAAAAGCCATAATGACTATAATGTTATATTAAAATGGTAATGTTGATTTTTTGGGATGTACTGACTTCCTGTTTCAGCTGCATATATGCTCCTTTAAAATGAAAACATTTGAGTCATTTTAAATATATTAGTGGACCATATATGTGTAGTACTGAGCTTACTGGAGAGTGACGAGACACGTGACGTGCAGGTGTGATGGATCACTTACCAATAAGGTATCAGAATGGTATTTGTTTATACTTATCATCCAACCACAGTCACATTCACTCTTTCTGGCTCCGTTTATCTGGAGAGGATGTTTTTTAAATGATGACAAACCAAAATGAAACACGTAGAAATAACGAGTTTGTTTTTAAAATGTAAGGAGTACAAAGTACCGATAATTACATAAAAATGTAAGTAAGTAGAAGTAAAAAGTCGTCTGAAAATAATTATTCCAGTAAAGTATAAATAACCAAAATTTCTACTTAATTATAGTAACAAAGTACTTCCTTACTTGACACCTCTGTAAACAACATAGTAATACGTTGTCAGGATGCCCATGCCTCCTGCCTTGGACTCTTGCACTCTTCCATTGTTTCATTATTGAGTTCTGAACCAGCCTATTCCTGTTTGTCTTTATTGGTTTTAAGTTTGTTCTTTCTAATTATGGATTTGTTCTGTGTTGCTACCTGATTGTGTACTGACTATAAACCTGCACAGCAAATGTGTCCCTCCTCACAGCCCTGTTTGTTACAAAGCAAATTCAGAAAAAGCTTCTGGACCACTACTGGGGTAGGGCTTCTCCTGATTCTGTAGTGGAACCCACACGTGTTCATCTTCAGTACCTTTAGGGAACCATGCACTGTTGCATTGACTCCACTCATGACTTTCACATTTATTTTACTCTTTAAAAAAGGGGTAAAAAAAGAAAATGTGAATGTAGTTAACCTTTAAGGTACATAATTTGATTTAAGGTACATTAAGGATTCATGTATACTGTTTGTACCTGTACTGAACCTTTTATTCTGACAGTGTAGCTGATTGGATGCCAGCTTGTGTTGCCACTGCCTTGTATCATTTTCCTTTTCTTCTTTAACCCTCTGGAGTCTGAGGGTATTTCAGACACTTGGATGTGACTTGACTTTTTACAAATTGCATATATTTTTAACGTTTTTTACAAAATGTTACACAGGTTTTTGTTCAGCACAAACTTAGCAACAACACTGTCAGAACAGTAAGAGTGTCATAAATCTATATTTTGAATAAAATTGCTCTAAACTTAGACTTTCCAAAAACCTGTTTTCAGATGTGCTGATATATTGTGAAAAACACTCTAAAAATTTCTGCACAAGACTTTTGAGCTCAGAACTGAATAAACAGAGGTGTTGGCTACACACTGCTCGTTACAGTTTTTAGAAATTGTTTGTGGTTTTATTTCTAAAGGCAACACTCTGTTTTCCTCAGCCACTAACCCTACACTGAATATTCATGAGATAGGTGTGAACAATCAGGTGACATGTCTTTTATTAAGATTCACATTCCTCAGATTCCTGGCCGCTGGATCCCACCAATGGAATGTCCAGAATTACTATGTCATTATCATATGCATGACAGATCCCATGTTTTGGTGGGAAAATATGCGCAGCTGTCTGACTCACTCTCACAGATGTGTCTCTGCTTATTTAAGCTCCTCTCACAAATATCTAAAAATATATTTCAATTCAAGCTGTATGAATTTGAAAAGTAGATCCTTTAAGGTTTCCGGGTTATGTTTTGTTTTGTTTCTAGGATACAATTGCAGAGTTATATAAGTGTTTTTGCGGAATTTCGGGATTAACCTTCTGCGATCTATTGGCATTTTGTTGCACATACATATTAACATGATAACCATATGTTACGTATCAAAATGTTCACAACAAACTCGTCTCTCTCCAAATTGAGACATGATTAGACTTGGTTATTAGACCTAATCTATGGTCTAAAGAGATAATATGACCCTAAATCTGAAAAGTTGATGTTTGAGATAGAATCTTTTATATCTATTGTAAAAATACACCTTTGCTGATGTTTTTCATGATTTTGCTGCTTAAAATTGTTGTTCACAAAACTTTTAGGATTTATGGAAGATAGATGTCTAATAAATATCTAAATAACTCAAGTAACTTTTTGGGGCATTGGTTAAGGAACTGGTCTTGTGACCTGAAGGTCGCCAATATTACATGACTGAAGTGGCCCTTGAGCAAGACACTAACCCCTAGATGCTACTCAGATGCCATGGATTGAGCTAGTGTCCTCATTGCCCCCTGTGTAAAGGTGTAAGTGTGTTTAACTGCATGGCTGGTCAGATTTCTCTGTATGCAAGCACTTTCCACTTCACTTTCACTTTTGGCTGCAGCTCTAAACTTTCCACGGACTGAATGATGACTGATGTGTGAGAGTCATTAGTCATTTCAATTGGTCAGGTTCACACAAAATTTAATAGGACAGCAATCCACCAGTCCGCTGGACAAAGATTTCCACTGGACAGTTTCAAACAGAAAACACACTGTGAGAGACAGATAACATGTTCATTGGCTAATAACTCGGAGAACCACTTTTCTGAAGACAAGATGAAATGGACAGGACAGAGTCTACAGATTCAGGGTTTGAATGGTATTTCATTGTAATGCAAATATTAATAGAAGCATAGAAACATTTAATTTAATGCTTGGTTGTGGTCGTTGACCCCATAAAGTTTCAATTTCTAAATTCTGAATAAAAATCAGTGCTACCAAATACACATTTGGATTACTGACAATAATGAGTGTTTATATCCAAATAGATTTTGTATCGTGTATCGCGATACTATACACTCGATATCGTTATCAAAGTCAAAATTCTGGTATAATGACGACCCTGTACGTGATTGGGTTTTAGACCAAGCTCTCTTAAATGAACAAAAACAATCCTTAAAAAAATCTAATATACATTATTATTAAAAACATAAAAAAATCATTATAATTGTACTTTTTTTAGTCTTTTTAAAAGTGACACTTTTTGTCTACTTTTACTAACTGTTCCTCAACTTCAGAGGCAGATTAAATATTGCAATGTTTTCATGTGGTGAAATAAGTGTTGTGAAGCAATTTTTCTGCCATATTGCCCACCCTTTGTGAATACTGCTGTATGTACACTGTGTGAAAATTCTGTGCTGAGCCAGGTTGTATTTTGAGCATCATTAGGGAATTTACAGAACGGCTGTTTATAGGCCAGGGCACCACCGGATTCAAACATTTTCTGGAACACAGGTTACATAACAAGCTGAGCTGCTTGTAATTGGAGACTAATTTGCCAGCCAGCCGGCTTTTTGGGATATAGAGGGGACTCAGATGGCGTGAAAGAAACAAAAACAAAAAAATGCTAGCATATTAGCGAAGCAGAAAAAAATCAGCAAAAACTATTGCCACTTGGGTAGAGAGATCTACCTGCCTGTTATGGGTTCGTATGACAAAATAAATTCTTCAGAATGTTTAATGGACAAGAGTACCCCAATCCTCTTGACTCTGAGGCTTAAATTCACCCACCCTCACCCTTGCCAATTAACGTAGAAGTCTAAGAGAGAGAAGCAGAGAGTTTCAGAAGCAGTCCTGGTTCAGTTATTCCGGTCCGCTCTGTGAGAAAATTGCCTTTGTGTGGAGCATTAATGATGATTTCCCTCAGCAATGCTCATTAAGACTGCGCTGTCATAAGCCGGCCTCTACCACTTACTCATACCATTGAGTGTAATTGTGTTTCATAGCCCAGCCTGTGTGCTCTGAATGCTAAAGCTGGAGGTGCTCATTGTGTATAATCTCCTGGGTCTTTGGCTGGGCTGCTGGATCAGACTCGAACTCGGCGGAGAGAGAGGGAGAGCGCGCAATGGGAGAGACAGTGACTGACATTATGGAAATGTGCTATGTTTGTGAATAAGGGACAGTTATTGAGTGAAGTCTGTTGGAGTCTCAGGCTGAAATGGAACAGCCAGAAGGAGGTGGAGAAGGCAGAGTTTGAATATAAGAAGTTTCAGCTCATTTTCTTATCTTCAGAGCACTTTTTTGAACATATATTCAACAGTTTTTCATACTTTCCAAGACGAACCCCCATCACTTGACCCCACAGGCAGGTTGAAGCGTGAAGCTGAGCTCAGTGCCTCTGATGTAGGTGGTGAAATCGGACACATTTTCTGTATTTAGTAATACAGAATTCTGAGCACTTCAACATGCTCAGAGGAGAACACTAAGCCCTGTTCTTTGCTATTGACATCTATCTGACTACTTGACTAATCTTAGCAGCTATACAGTCTGTAAGGCAGACGAAAACTCAATTAGCTGTGTGTGTTCCTTTACTGAAGCCAAAGCTACACAATATTGATTATATTCTAGCCCTGTGATTGTATTGCACCATGTTGTGATTCAGTGGTGGGCCGTCAGGGCCTGCAAGGCCTTCTCTGCTGGCCCAAGAAATATCTGAAGCACAATTAATTATATTTTGTCCATGAGTACTTATTAAATACTTCCAAATGGTCTGTCCGCTTCCTTTTATAGCTTTTTTGATGGTTGTGTTTTTTCCAGACATGTATTTTCATATTAAAGCATTTCATGCATTTTCATGCTTCAATCACATTTCAGCCATCGTTTGTTGCCAGGCAGTGTCAAAGTCAATTAGAGGCCTGGAGGCCTTCACAATCCAATTTGCAGGCTATCACAAAAAAATGTCAATGAAACTGTTGATTCAACCAATCAGATTTTGAGTTGGTGTCACCAGGGCCCTCTAGCAGGCGTCTGGCAATGTCACCGTATTCAGACCCGTTGATTGGATGGTCAATCTACTTAACATTAGCTTCGATGTCGATAGGAAAGGACTTCTTGATGGAACTGAAGTGCACAGATAATCTGTACGACAGAGTATTTGCACTGTTTTTGTTTACAAAACCAATTTTTTTGACGAGTAAAATGTTGGTATTTTCCTAAATAATATTGAAAGTTTATGAGGTGGTTATTGATGTTTTTATGTGTATCGCAGCTGTATGTAGCTGCAGTAGAAAGGTGACTTGTTCACCCCTGGTTTGTTTATTCAGTAGAGGCATTTATTAAGGCTACATGAGTTATCTGTCTGTGATGCAATGGCTCTTTATACTGTATTTCTGCATATTAAATGGTTTTTATAACCATAAATTAAATTCTGAGGGGTAGATTGATTCAGACGGAGCATTACTGAAGACCTAGGTGTGAAATGCACGGTTCACCACTGTTGTCATTGTGATTCACTTTGCAATGTAATAAAACACATTGGTGACTCGAAATGGCATTGCTAAAGACAAGTTCATAGCACTGAATGTCTTGGTATTGACAGTTTGGTGTCCAAAACTATGTCAAGTTTTTTTAAGCCATAAGCCTGGCTTCAGTGGGACTTTATGGGTTGAGCCTCCAGCTAATCCTTAATAACATAACCAGATTGCAGTGATATCGAGTAGATATTTATTCTGTCCTTTTCATTAAAACTACACAATTACAGTTTGACTAGCAGAATGTACATGCATGGCTAACAATTTCAGTGCTTCTTGTGTATTCTTATGGCAGGCAACACTGGTCAGTACTGATAACTGTCGTTCTTTGAAGCAGCCAGATTTTTTTCAACGTTGCCTCAGGTTTGGCCTTGAAGTTCATAAAATCATTATCAAAGGCCAGAACATCTTTAATGTCATGTGGTCAGAGAGAACACAAACAATTTATGACATCGTGGCTGCAGAAACTAACAGTTTGAACTTAAAACATTTGATTAGGACACGAATGACTTCATAGTAACCTTTGTCTTCATACTGGAATCAGTATGTGTGGCATTCATCTATGGCTTACCTTGGCATTTTCCAATCTCTCGTTAACCTTCAACTGGCATTCAAATGATGCCATTTCTCTCCTGTGACCTTGATTACAGATTTGTGTGTGTGGGTTTGTAGCTGATAAGATCCCGAAACATCCAGGGATCTGTGGTATTTCTCTGTAACTGTGCCTTTCAGTCATGAGAGTTTTCATTGACTTCATTTTCTTTTCTTTTGCGGTAATGAAAAATGCGCCTGTAAAACTCTGTCCTTCAGGAGTCTGTCAGCTCCCGGCCTGACTCACTAACTAGCATTGCACCTTTACTGACTTTTGATGAGTCAAAGTAACTCATAAAAAGTTTACTTAAGCAGGCAACCTCCCCCTCGGGTTCCGGGTCAAATCCCAGCTGTGCTGTGTGCCGTGCATGGCAGAGACTTTACAAGAATGCGATTTGTTGTCTTTGCTTTGGGAACAAAAAGCTCTTTTTGAGCTATGTCTTATCTGAATGCATTAAGATGCTCAGCAGTGCTGTTTGCCTAGAAGGTCAAAAGTATTCCATCGGTGGCTTCATGATGGTACAAAATAGGGGTTGACTGATATGGTTTTTCAGGGTCAACAATGATACCAATTATTATTAATGAAGAACACTGATAACTGATATTTAGGGCTGATATTCACTTAAAATATGATATTTATAGTGTTTACAAACACAAGTTATTATTACAACATTATAAAAATACATAGTGTCTTGAGCTTTAAACTTGCACTGAAAACCATGTTTGACTGGATTAATTTGATATATGGTCGACATTTCTGCCAATCAAATGGCCCTGTGGGGGGCTAGACTAAATAAGTTTTTTTAATAGATTACACCAACCACAAAAATCCTTTTGAGGATCTGAGTTTAAGTGCCAATTCCAGTTAAAATGATAATTGGAACAATTGTAAATATTGACTCAAATTATTGATCAGGACCTATAATTGGTTAAGCACTTAAAATAAACCTAAAATGTATCTAATTTTATTTAACCCTTGTGCGACCTTCACATTCTGTTTACTCCCCTTGTCTTATTGGTCAGAAATGACCCACCCTACCAAAGCCCCAAAATAAAGCAGCTTAATTGAACTTTAAACTCAAAATCTATTTTGCGTGATGAAACCTTTTATTTATCAATTCAACTCAATTTAATTCATTTTTAATCATGTATTTTTTGTTACACAATACAAAAAGACAATCACCAGTGAACAGTATTACTTTTTTTTTTTTTTTACCACAAACCACCTGTCATAAGTTTTCTTTTACGCAGTAAAATGTGAAGTAATTACTTCTGAATTTGAACTTTTTTTCTGCTTTTTAAATGCTTTTATAATTCATGGGTCAAAAATGACCCATAAGACAGTCTTTGTACCCTAGTGGTGTACAGCCCACATGGAAACATAAACAAAAACAGAGTATCACTTTTTCTAATGATGGGGTCCCTTAAGGAAAAGTCATAAAAGTTCAAGTTGGAAAAAGATAGTTTAAGGTAATTTTTCTACAGCTAAACATGGTATTGGGTCACTCTTGACCTGCAAGACAACACAAGGGTTAAACTGAATGCTCATACTATGAGTTTGCAACAGATTAACAGCACAGTTCCACTCACAACAGCAGTACTACTTTACTTCATAGTTAAAACCTGTTGACCTTTTAGAATAAATTTTAATGTATTAATTTTCCAACAATTGTTTAAATGTTAACTATAAAATTCATTGTGTAGTTGCACATGTAATCAATTACATTCATATTCATTGTCAGTAGGTTCTGGTCTGAAATGTAAAGGATGCTGATGGCAAAAGAAGGCTATATGCACAATAATCCATCCATGGTCTTCTGCTTAATCCTGGTCAGGGTCATGGTGAGTCCCCTTCCTTTTCACTGGGAGCAGGGCATTACACACTATCCCAGCTAAGCCCAGGACAGGGTGCCAATCAATCGCTGGGTGCACACACACACACAATTTAGAGTACCCAGTTCATGTTTTTGGACTGTGGGAGGAAACCAGTGACCCCTGCAGAAACTCACATTGGTAGAACATGGACCCAGATGGGGACTTGAACCTCAGACCTCAGCGACGAGAGGCGGACGTGCTAACCACCATGCCATGCCACCCGCTACATGCACAATAGTTTCTAATTAAAATCATTATAAAATATCTCTGTTCAGCTTACAGTAAATGTCCTGACATGTCGCTGTTTCCAGTTTGCTTACGTTTGGTCAACGTGTTCTTGTTTAGCTTTGTGGATCCTCCTTGTGCTCCACCCTCATCTCTCCCATTGTCATTTTCACACCCAAGACTCGTTTTACCACCATTGGTTTTGGTTCGGGATTAATCAAACCTATTCTCGAGTCTCCTAAGTCCATGTGTATTCCCTTTATGTCTTGTCTTGATTTTTCGTTGGAATATCTCAATCTCCACTAATCTGTGCAGAATATAATAATTGAAATGAGTATAAAATGACTACATGTACATGAACAGTAAGGGTTAATGCAGTACAGTGACTGTCTCCACCTCTAGATTCCTTCATTAGCTATGGGGAGACTTGCCAGGCTGAGAAGTTACTTCAGCTGTAGAGTTAATAAAGAAATAAGTTTCAGCAGAAGAATTTCAGCAAGATTTCAAAAAATTTGAAAGGTTTTACTGCTCCAGGGTCCGTATCCAGTCCTCTTCCTTAAGTGACAGTACCAGTGTGTCAGCTTGTCATTTTTACTTTCCCTCATCACCTCTCTCACCTCTTTCTCTGTCTCTTAGCACGGTAGGAGGTGGGGAATGAAGAATGTGTGCAGTGAATTTACTTTCTTTAAACATCTACATCATTTCCACATAATTAAAACATGAATCTGATCTTTGTCTTTCAGTTAGGACTGTCACAGTCTTGACATATGAGCTGATGATTAATTGCCATATAAAACAATCATATTTCAACAATCAAAATGAAATAAACAATCATTGCTGTGGTTATATATATTTAAAAAAAATCTTAGTATGTAACTGTTATTCATTTTTGATATTATATTCTGAAATATTGTGATACTCTAAGAAAGACAATGTATTCCAAATTTAACCCCCTGGAGTCTGAGGGTGTTTCAGACACTCTGATGTAGTCTGACATGCCTACACTTTTTTACAAATTACACACATCTAAAATTATTTTGTACAAAGTGTTACACAGGCTTCTGTTCAGCACAAACTCAGCAACAACAGTGTCAAAACAGTAAGAGTGTCATAAATCTATATTCTGATTAAATCTGTGCTAAACTTAGACTTTCCAAAAAGCTGTTTTCAGATGTGCTGATATTTTGTGAAAAACACTCTAAACATTTCTAGCCAAAACTTTTCAGCTCAGAACTGAATAAACAGAGGTGTTGGCTGCACACTGCTCATTACAGTTTTTAGAAATTGTATGTGGTTTTATTTCTAAAGCTTAACTAATGTGAGACGACACTCTGTTTTCCTCAGCCACTAACCCTACACTGAATATTCATGAGATAGGTGTGAACAATCAGTTGAGAGGTCTTTGTTCAGTTCAGATTCCACACATACCACGGCCAGTAATCCAACCAATGGAATGTCCTGAATTACCATGCAATTATCATATAAATGACCACATCATTTGGCGGGAAAATAAAGCACAGCTGTCTGACTCGCTCTCACAAACGTGTCTCTGCTTATTTAAGCTCGTCTCTCAAGAATCTATAAATATATTTTGATTCAAGGTATATATTTGAAAAATAGACCCTGTAAGGTGTCCAGGGTATGTTTTGTTTTGTCTAAGATAAAATCTCGCAGTTATGTAAGTGTTTTTGCAGAATTTTGTTAATATGCCGCCGGTGACGGAGGGTTAATCTAATTTTGTGAAATCGTCTAGATTTACAGTACACCCTTATGCCATTTCTTTACATTTAAGTAGAAAGATTTAATGGTAGAGGATGGATTACAACACTGCTGTCTAGTGCTTGGAGGAGCTTCCACTAATCTTTATATGTAAACTATTAATTAAAATTGATACTGTCTGTACAGTATCACAAAACATAACACTATTGATATCCTCTTACACTCCTGTTTAGGTTAATGCTGGGCTTTATTGAGTATACAATGAATGTCCCTATAGTTCCTGTTTGAGAGTACGCTTTGCATGATTGGCTGCCGCTTCTCTGTTATGTGCAATACAGCCACCTTATCTTTTCGAACTACCGCTGATACACCATCACTGGAGAACCAACGGACCTGGAGGAAAGCGCAGGGTCTCTAGTTTCAAATGGACCAATCAGTAGGCAGCCGAGCCAGCGGACATTGCAATGTGTGAGGCTTGGGGCCCTACCTAGTTATATATTTTAATGGTAAAAACAGTAAAGCCCACCAGGTGCACTGGTATAGTGATAACGATGACACTATAGATGGCTCTACTCTTAGAAAAGTATAAAAAAACTGATTTGTGGTTAAGATTCTAACGAATCTCATATTTTTCACTTTCATTCAAAGCCAGTTAAGCTCAGTGTTACCGAACACTTTAGGATGAACAGATGAACTGTTTCTACAGTGTGCATTAAGATCTTTTTTCGTGTTGAAAGCCAGATGCTGCACCTCTACTTCTCTGGGCTCCCGGATGCAGTGTGATTCATACACACCATTTTGTCTGTGGCAGGCCGAGTGAGGGAAGAGTATGTGCAGGTTTAGGAGTGATGTATAACTCCTTTTAATAGCTCTCTTCACTTCTGCCTCCCGCCAGCGAGCCATTGTGGATGACCGTATTCAGAGAATCAATTTTAAAACTCCTAAAAGAGTTTCAGAGTCATCTTGTTCTTTTTTTCCGCACTGACTGAGTATACTTTCTTACTCTGAGACTCTGTCACTGTGCACTTATTTAGAGTCGCGGCCCACCATCACTGTTCCTTCACCAAGCTGGGATGTCTCGTCATGTGTCACCAGTATTCTTTTATGACATCCCTGTCTGTAAAATTGGACTTTCTTTAAGGATAATATGAGATTTAATGAGACCATCCAATAGCTCGACAGGAAATTAACACCTGTTACCTGGAACATCTTATTCCCCAAATAATACAAAGGCTGAAGAGGCCAGTACTTGTAAACTAGCTTATAATTGCTCTGAAACGCCATTGAGTGTTCCAAACGCACAGCCTTTTGATATACTCTGTCGAGGACAGTTTTGGAGAGAACAGCTCAGTTTTGCTCTTGTTCATGATTGCACACTGAGATTAATACTCAATTGGGATTCAAGTGAGTGCTGTGGTGCTTAATTTTATATGCAATATGGGCACGAAGGAAAATGATCTCAAAAGCTGTCAAACAGGTGAACTAGTTAAGAAGCTGCTGTTTTTTTTTAGAAAGCAACATCACTTTATTAAAAGCATCCATCCATCCTTCCTTCCATCCATCCATCCATCCATCCACATCCATCCATCCATCCATCCTTCCTTCCTTCCATCCATCCTTCCATTAGGGTTGGGCGGTATTAGTGTTTTTCATACCTTGGTATGAGCTTGAGAAAATACTGCAGTATTAGTCCACAGTGCACACAGCCATTGGCTGCCACCTAAAGAGGGGAACAGCCAATCCGCAGCTCGAAGAGAGATAACCACGTGGGGAAAGGGGAAGCATCCTCGCTACCCTGATGCACAAAACAATAACTTTACCAGAGACCGAAATAAACAATTACTTGTTTAGTTTTGAAATAAAGTATCAAATGTGTGTTTCTGTGAAACTGGCGCTGTGTTTTGCTGACGTGTGAAGCACGTTTAGTCCCAGTTTTAATAGACTTTTTAATTTAATTTGCCGCATTACATCACGTGACTAATACCGTCATAGTTTTTAGATACCGTCACCATATTTAAATACCACTGTATAACAAAATACCTTTATACCACTCAAGACTACCTTCCATCCATCCATCCATCCTTCCTTCCATCCATCCATCTATCCATCCTTCCATCCATCCATCAGATATTACTGAGATATCACTCAAAAATTTCCTCATTGATTTAAAAAAAAAATTCTTGCAGGTAACTTTTTGTTAGATTTTTGACTTTCCAGAGAAACAGGCCTGCATCAGCTATCAATTGCGGCCCCCTCCACCTGCTCCTGCTCATCCCACCCTCTGTGTCTCCATCTGCTCTTTCCAACTCCCTCCCCATCCCACTCCCCTGCCCATCACAGCCCTCTACCCTGACCGTGCCCAACCCTCCGCCTGTCCCTGCGCAACCCACAGCTCTGTCTCTGCCCAGTTCACCCCTCTGTCCCTGCCCAACTCACCCTTGTCCCTGCACAACCCATGACCCTGTCCCTGCATATATCACTGCCAGCTCCACTCCCCTTCTCATCCCACTCCAATGCCCATCTCTGCCCTGCACCTGCCCACCATCTACCAGCCACCCCAGTCCATCAGAAGATTCTTTCATTGATTTTCTCCATGGAGCCCTTTCTGGAACTTGGTGTTGATTTTTATGTTGGTATGATTTTTCTAACTTTAATACTAAGCAAAAGCAGGTGTGTCCAAAGTGACACTGTGTGCTGGTAAAACCAAGGTGATCTTTAGTATGGTAAACGGGCAGAGAGGACTGAATGATATCAGAGTGTGAGATACTGATCATAGCAGAGAGGTCACAAAGGTCCCATCCGTGGAAGTGTTTCATTGCTTCATATTCATCCACCTGATTGAGCCTGGAGTGTGCGCCACATTTCAATTGGTACCTTCCCTTATCCTAATAGCTTCACCATCTACATGTACATGAGAAGCAAGTGAAGGTGAAGGTGAAACTACTGCCTCCCATACGGCTTATGTTCTCTTAAACATGCTGAACATGCTGTAGCTCCGTTTGCATGCGAGCGACTGCCGATAACCTTCAGAAACTTGTCTGAATGGGATTTGACTGTTAAAAAATTCTGGAATATCCACAGAGGGCAGCGCAAAATGGTAAAGTATGCTTTGGCTAATTGGCGCCAAAGTACAGGTGCTTAGCTCAGGGCAGCAGGACGTCCTGCATGGCTTTGATGTGTTCCCTGATCTGCAGCCCTCAAAGCCCTCAGAGCTCTTCTCGGACTCCGGCTAACCTTCAGAATAAAACATAAGTCCCTAAGTCAAGTTAAAATAGCACCGGCACGCTTAAAACATGCATTGACTTATTGATACAGAAAGGGTCCCTACAGTATATGTACTGTATATAAGATCATGGCTCAGACTAGTGTACTTCAAACGCTGGCAATATTTACATAATCACAGGGGCATGTTGTGATAATGTATCAATATAAAATGTAACTAATTTACATAATACATATGCATTACTTTTACTTATTGTGCAATAATCTTTATAAGTTAAACATTGAACATAAGGGGGCACTGCTTGTCCTCTTAAAAAAATACCCTGATACATTGCCCACCATTTCTTCATGCCAATTGGCAATATTGACAGTAGGAGCAGTTTTATATATTTTATAATGGACTTTTTTAAACAACAAAGTAAATACGTTTACATTTACGACATTTAGCAGAAGCTCTTATCCAGAGTGATGTACAACAGTGTTTTGTTTCCATTAAGAGAATTATCTCAGCTAGTACAGACAGATTAGAGTCCAAACTGCTCTTCAGTTCAGACACTGTTAGAACTAAACCATCACTAATACCTAGAGAGATGCACAATTATACACAATATAAGAGCTTTACAATGCAGTACAATAAGTTAAACTAGTGCTGCTTAAGTGCTCCACAAAGAGATGCTCTTCAGTCTGTGTGTGAAGACTGTGAGTGACTCTGCTGTTAGAGCAACTAGTGGGAGTTTGTTACACCACCTGGGTGCCAGGACAGAGAAGAGTCTTGATGCCAGTCTGCCACGTGTCTTGAAGGATGGCGGGTCAAGCCGAGCTGTACTAGAAACTGGTCCATTTCTTTCAGTCTCGATGTCAGGAGCATCCTCTGACACACACCCAAGAGTTGTTTTTGTGAAAATCCTTTAATTTTTAGGGTTTTAATGTATAAAATGCATAGTAAGAGCTTTCGCTCTCAAAAACAGAAAAAGATGAGCTGGTCCTTTTTGCCCCATTACAAACTGCTAACATTACACTTTCACAGACTCTGTAGGTACATAATACACCTCATCCCCCTCCCCAACTCTACCCTCATTGATGCCCATCTAAACGTATGTCCCTGCCCACTCCATTCCGTGGCCCTAACAGTCTCACTTCCCTCTCCATCACCCCACCATTCCTCTGCCCATCTAACCCCTATGTCTGCCCATCCTACTTCCATGTGTCCAACAAGGTATAAACAATGTAAATGTACCCTAAAAGGTACGTTTTGGTATTGTGACAGCTCTGTTCATTACAACACAATCTGACACAATTATGTTCCCTAACTAATGCTACTGAAGACGTACGGTTCAGGATTCCACCCCAGTGACAGCAGAGTGTTATTATTCAGAGAGTGAGGATCTTATTGGATGTTATTGTACTGAATCCTGTTATTATTACTTTCTATGAGCAGGCAGACTCACCTGAAGTCCCGGGCATACAAAAAGCCAAACTGAGCCCAGTGAGGCTGACATAATGTAGCACTGTGGAGCCTCTCCAGGTCCTGGTGCTGGGACAGCTGCTCTCTGGCAGCATCTTGTCCTTGGCACACACCTATTAATTAGGCTCCTACAGAACAGGAAGCAGATTTTGGAGAAGTGAGGTGCGCGCTGATTCACCGTGCAGCCACAGACTGCCACCGTGTGCAGTCCAAAGTGCCTTCTCTTGTCTGAGGCTTTCTGAAGCAAATGGCTTTGGAAATCGCTCGGGCCAGGTTTTAGATGGAGGATGTGTGTGTTGGTGAATGGAGTGGAGTGTGTGCTCTGGCTGGGGAGAGCGATTAGAAAACAAAGTTGCCAAGTCTTTCAGCATGATATGTTTGTGAATTTAAATATCAATAATGTGTATATATATATATATATATATAATATTATAGATGTTTAAATTGTCTCTTTAAACAAATTCTATCCACCTATCCATTATCCCATCTGCTTAATCCTGATGAGGGTCTAGGTTAGTCACGTACACTGTCACCGGGCGCAGTGCAGGGCATTACACTATCCAAACTAAGTCCAGGTCAGGGCACCAATCTATCGCTGGGTGCAGACACACATGCACATACACATGCAATTTAGAGTACCCAATTCACCTGACCTCCATGTTTTCGGACTCTGGGAGTTGACCCCGGAGTAAACCCACACAGACACTGGGAGAACATGGAAACTCCACCTAGATTGGCACTTGACTATAAACCAAACCAAAACGCTATCAGGGCATTGAATACAAACAGCATGGGTCGATTTGAGCACTTTCCTCCCCAATTTGATATTTGGTTCACCATGTGAAGCCTCCATAGTTCATATTCAGACTGTCAGTCAGGGAGGGGGAGGCGGATACAGGGTGCAACATTAATCTGTATTAACCGAAGTTCTTGGCTGTGATACTCTTGACTTAACAGTAAAGACAATACAATTGAACTTGGCTTGAATGGAAACACATTCAAGGTAATGAGGCAAACTCAACAACAATACAATGAGGAGGACTGTGATGCATGAGGGAACATTTAAATCAAACATAATCACACATGAGATGGTGAATCAGGGCTGCGGAATAGGTGAACACCATGACGAGACACAACAGAGGCAGGACCAGGGTAAGACGTAAACAAAGACAGACCTGGGGCTGTGAATGGAGGATTCCCACAGACATGGTGAAGAGAACTGTACTGCAGGGTTTCTTTAAAAAGATTAAAACAGGTCTGATTACCAGCAGTAAAACTGTATGGAGTCAATAAAACCGCATACTATCACTTACAATCTCAGAGAATATACAGCGTTTATACTTAAGGCCCAATTAGGCTTTTAGAAGCCTGCATAACAGGTTTGAAATTACTTTGTGTTTCATTTCACTTGTAATGGCTCAGTTTTAAAATGACTTTGATTGGAAAGTTAATAGATATGTTTAGATCCATTTAAAATGCCAGCCCATATAGAATATACATACTCGCTCTAAAGAAAGAGAAAAGACTGGTTTTGTAGAAACTTTAGTTCTGTCTAATTTTGCCTTGTGTCAATCAATCAATCAATCTGAAGTCAAACTGTATAGAGCTTTTTACAATGGACATTGTCACAAAGCAGCTTTACATAATTAGCATCAGACAATTTGAATCAAAAAACCCAAAACCTGATGCGAGCAAGCCAAAGGTGACAGTGGCAAGGGAAAAATTCCCTCGAGGCTGGGGGTAGAATCCTTGGGAGGAACCAAGACTTTCAAAGGGGATCCTTCCTCCTCTGATCAGACTACTCTTAAAAATGTACATCATCAGTTAAGTCTGACATTGTGCTGTAGTAATAATATCAATAATAGTGATAACTGCATCCATCTGGGGTCAAAATAAAAGTGCATAAGTCTGGAAACATCAGTCTGATTATAGTATAATCCATTTCTACTTCAGTGTAATTGATGGTGGTGGGTAATGAAACAGAATCCATGTGTGGTTTCTATGATATATTTATAGTTGATGATTGCTGTTTTATGGCAAATTGAAAATAAGAACTTTATTTAATATATTTGTTATTAATACACTATTATATTCATATTGGTTAACAGTACTTTATTATATTCAGATCATTAAATATCCTCCATTGCTCTGGCAAACATAAAGGAGACACTTTCAGTGAGCTATGATAAAAATAATATAGTTATACTATAGCCAGATTTTATTAAGGCAGGTCTTCTACTGTATTTCAGGTATTAGATACCCTGATTGCAATTTTCTTGGCTTTCAACAACAACAAAAAAAAATTAAGACTGACCTGCCATTCCAATTTTGCCGCTTCCAGTTTTCTTTATTTCTATGAACTATAACTGACAGCACACACCAACACTTTTGTAACTTTTCTTTAATGGAAAGCTCTCAAATCTCAAAATTAAATGTGCACTTAGTTATAAAGACAACCTTTTTAAAAGCCTCCAGTTTTTCTCATAATGGCTTTGCTCGTTTCATTGTTTAAGACAGAGAGAATTGCTGGTTTGTAGCTGGCTCTGCACTCTTGCTAGCTTTAGTTTTAGTCTCGTTGCCTTTGCCATCTTCCTCAAATTAGGCATTTTCAATTTAAGTGTCTACTATGTGTCAATCTTTAGTTTTTTAGAGTTGTTCCTTCATTACTTACTTTGGCATATATTTGGTATAGCAAATTGCAAGCCTTCCATCCATCTATCCATCCATCCATCCATCCATGGCATATAAATATTTGATGTAGATATAAATACTGAACTAAAATGTGTGCATCTTTACAAAACTCCACAATTTATACATTTTACTGGATTTATATGGTGTTTTGAAATCGCTACCTCTATTTTTCATGTTCCTCCGACTCCTTTAGTTGGATTGTGGATGTCTGATCAGTCTGTAATAGATGTGCACTGGCTCGTCTTCTTTTTTCAAGAGTGGGTAATTTAATCAGCCGAAACGCTGGAACTGAACCTTACGAGTGCTGTTGGGCTGTTTTCATTTTCCACACTTCCCAGCATTACAGTCACTTTTTTATGTTGAACAATAGACGGCGTGTACTGTACATCATCAGTGGATGCCTAGGAATTGTGAGAGGGATTAAGAACTCTGGTCTTAATGTGATAATGAGTTGAATCTGAATATTTGAGCCAGATTTGTGAGATAAGAGCTGTTGACTCAGCAGGAGGGTGAAATCTCCAGGGGGGTGCATCTATCAAATGTACCCGAGTGAGAAACGGCAGCCTTTTTTCTCCTTTCATGTTCTATGTATTACAAACATAGCAATAGAGGAGTTGATCCTGCATCTGCAGTCTAGCGCTGAGACATGATAAATGTGCTCCCAGTGGCAGTGCTGGGCACCTGCGGTGTAAGGGAATGGCTGCTGACATATGCGCAATGAATTACATTCTTTTATGGAAGCTTTTCAGAGGGCCATTTTTATGTAAAGGGCACTGTCTGCCAAAAGACAGATGTATAGTGGCTGATTTAATGTACAGTTGGAGATATTGCCTCTCTTCACATTTTTCCAGAAATCAAATAAGCCGATTCAGCGCCACAGTATCAACCACCCTCATATCAAAACACTTGCGCAGCCCAAATACAGCGTGAATAACCCGGTGGCATTTAATTCAGCACTTAAAGAGACAGTGAACGGAGGTTTGATTGATAGGTATCGTCTCAATTAAAGAGCTCTGACAGTGTGCCGGTGAAGACATATTTCAGCTCCTCCCCAGCCAGAGTCCTCCAAAAGGTCAGCGTGCCACTTCATCAAACATCAGAGCTCTCCGGCCGGACTGTCGGCGGCTACGTGACCCGCTGCTCCGGCTGAGCTTAAAGTTCAGAGCTAACTGGCTCCAAAAGCAAGCCAGCTTGCCCTCTGCACCGCCTCTGAACCAGATCAGTCGCCGCTGTTCTCTCACTGCTCCACCTCCCCCACCTCGGTGCTGCTGACATTTCCCTACTACCTCGCAGCGAGTGACAGGCCACAGCTCAAAGGTGGATGCTGGCTGCCTTGGAACTGTAGACTCTGAGACTTGAATGCCTTGAAAACAAACCATTTTGGGTTTGGAATTTGATCTGATCTGGATTTTATTTGTTTTGCCTAGAAAATGGGTTAAGTTTGCCTCGGAGAGGATAGCCCGAGTGGCTCAGCAGGCTAAGACGCCGACACTATGACCAGAGGATCGCAAGTTTGAATCCCAGTCATGCTGTTTGCCATCAACAGCCGGGGCCCAAGAGAGCAAAAATTGTCAGTGCTCTCTCTGGGTGGGTAGATGGCGCTCTCTCTAGCCTATCACTCACATATTGCAATGTCCGCTGGCTCAGGTGTCTACTGATTGGTCCATTCAGAGCTGGGAATCCTGAGCTTTCCTCCTCGTTGGCTCCCCAATGACAGTGTATCAGCGGTAGTTTGAAAAGAGGTGGTGGCTGCATCACACGCAATGGAGGACGCATGTGCATGCCTTCAACCTCCTAGAGTCAGGGACATTGCAAAGTGATGGGGAGAGTCCTAATGGAGGGAGTGGGTTAATTGGCTACTACCAAATTGGGAAGGGTAGGAAATAGGCAAACATTTAAAATATATAAAAAATTGCTTTAGTGCAGCTGAATCCTGTAAAATAAATATGTAAATACAGACATAGATGCATATGGTTGTGCCCAAGAAATGAATTAACATTAATCATTGTTTATTCCATAAAAATCAGACTTTTGAATCAGTGGAAAATGGCATGGACACCAATGATGGAACCTCTAACCTACTTTGTTGCACAACCTTTAAAGGCAATCGCTGAAAATAATCGATTTCTGTAGCTCTGAATGAGATTCCTGCACTTGTCAACATGTAGTTTGGTCCACTCTTCCTGAGCAAACTCCAGCTGTCGCAGGTTTGAAGGTCGTCTTCTCCAGACTGCATGTTTCAGCTCATTCTATAGATGTTCAATAGGGTTCAGACTAGGATTCATAGAAGGCCATTTCAGAATAGTGCCGTGTTTTGTTTTTAGCCATTCTTGAGTGCTTTTACTGTGTCATTATCCTGTTGGAAGACACATGACCTCTTGATCTGCAACTGAGACAGAACACTTGGCAGGACGTTTTGCTCCAGAATGCCCTGACAGTCTTGAGGTGTCAGTGTGCACTGCACAGATTCACCCAATGCCAACACCAAACCGAGCCTCCTCCATGTTTCACGGTAGGTGTGCTCTTTCAATGAAAGTGAAAATTCTACATCATGTACCTTAACCCTGTGGAATTTCAGAGACTTTGATGTGTTTGACATGGCTTAACTTTTTTTTATAAATTACACCTATCTAAAATTATTGTTTTCCAAAGTGTTTTTTTCAGATGTGCTGATATATTGTGAAAAACACTCTAGTCAAGACTTTTGAGCTCAGAACTGAATAAACAGAGGTGTTGGCTACACACTGCTCATTACAGTTTTTAGAAATTGTATGTGGTTTTATTTGTTATATAGTCGTGTAGACTTTTTTTGTGAAACCTTTTGTTAAAATCTATCCACATTAAATATTTTTTTTCAATTCGGTACAGTCTGTGTAGTTTCAGAGACTTTAAGGTGTCCCAATTCCATGTACTACATCTTAAAAGTGAAAGTAACTTTCTCGTGTGGATGGCACTTTGTACCTCCTCCGAGCCAAACCACAACCGTAACCCACTTAGACACGTCACGTGTGACTGTGGAGTTCTGACAGTCCCGTAAGACCTCGTTTTGCAGGACGGTTCACAAGACAGAGTCAAC
>BRDA01030984.1:0-11526 GCA_036984385.1 Crenuchus spilurus | reverse complement strand
GTGTCTAATCCAGCCTCTACAGGCATCTGCTGTGATGTCCCCACAAGCTGCATCCATGGCAGTCAGCAGGTTCATTTGTGTGTGCGGCTGGTGATAGTATACCTTCCACCTCCAGGCTGAGAAGAACTCCTCAGTTGGGTTCAGGAATGGAGAATAGGGTGGGAGGAACTCCATTAGCATTCTCTGATGAGTGGCAAACCATTGTCTGATGGTGTTAGAGTGGTGGAAACTCACATTATCCCAAATAACCACATATTTGGGTAAGTCCTCTGCATCACAGCTCTCTCGTTATCAGAGATGAGATCCCTGTAGAGGGTGGCCAAGAATGTGACAAGATGCTGTGTGTTATAAAGCCCTATAATGGAAATATGTGTAAGCACACCATTCTCTGATATAGCAGATATCGTAGCTCTCTGGCCAATGATCTTCCGACCACGCCTTCTGCATTTTGCAAGGTTGAAGCCAGCCTCATCCAGGTATAGAAAAGTGTGGAGTGGTTCTCTTGATTCCAGCTCCATGATACACTACAACACCAAAGCAGTAATGAAGTATATATAATGATCATGTTGAACAAGGGGCGGCACGGTGGCTTAGTGGTTAGCACGTTCGCCTCTCAGCGCTGGGGTCTTGGGTTCGATTCCCCATCTGAGCGGAGTTTCCATGTTCTCCCCGTGTCTGCGTGGGTTTCCTCCGGGGTCTCCGGTTTCCTCCCACAGTCCAAAAACATGGAGGTCAGGTGAATTGGATACTCTAAATTGTCCATATGTGTGTGTTTGTATGTGTATGTGTGTGCGTTTGTGTTCACCCAGCGATGGACTGGCGCCCTGTCCTGGGCTTAGTTGAATAGTGTACTGCCCTGCCCTGTGCCCAGTGAGGGGGTAGGGGACTAACCGTGACCCTGATAAGGAATAAGCGTGTGTGATAATGAATGAATGAATGTTGAACAAGAAACAGTTACATACACTGTACCTATTGCAGATGTGTCAGTGTGCATATGGGTTTTACCTGTACATACTGGTGCCGTAGCTCTTTCACCCTGTCACCATTACTTTGAAATGGAACCTTGTAAAGCTGTTTCATGCTCATCTGGTGTCGTTTCAGTACCCGGTCAGTGGTGGAGATGCTTACAGACTGAATATTTTGAAAATCATTGTTGTCCTGTATAACAGCCTGCTGGATCTCCCTCAGCCTTTTGGCATTATTTGCTATGACCATAGCACATATACCCTCCTCTTGCTGAGGTGTGAAAATGGGACCTCTGCCCCCCTATGAGCTAGTCTTGCAGTCCTATATGGTATAAGAATGCAAAAAAGCAAAACATAAAATTACAGTAAATACTGTAACACTTCAGAGTGTATCTCAAAGTGCACATTCCTGATTTACTCACCTGTTTTCTCTTCCAAATGTTTGAACAACTGAAGACACAGTTGTTCTTCCAATATTCGGCTGCACTCGGCGACCAGCTTCAGCCACTGTAAGACCATGATTTACAACATGGGTCACAATTGTTGCCCTTATTTCATCTGGTACAAACCTGTGGGCATGGGCTCTCCTACCTCTTTCTCTATTTTGTCCCCTCAGCCTTCCACCACGCAGCCTTACCCCTCTTCTCTGCTGTTCACCCTGTACACGGCCTTGTCTTTCCATTGTTAGACTTGGTGACACTGCAGTGCTTTGTATCTATATATGATTGTCAATTGAAGGTTCATGAGCCGCACCTCTGACCTCTGGTTGAGAGCTGTTTGATTATTGGTTGGTCTAAACCTTCACAAATGACCCTTCTGAACTGAAAGCCAAGATTCACCTGAGAACAATTTAATCAATTTAGGATAAATTACCAAAATTTCCCAAAAAACTTTCATACAAATGTACAAATGATGTCTGAGAGATTATGAGAACATGTTCAGCACTTTTGTATGTAGTGACTGAGGCGATGACACAAAGCCTAAATGTTTTGGAGGGAAAGACAATTTAACAGACAATAAGCAGAACACATTTTGATGAACATGACATAAGCAGCTGATAATGTAAAAAACAGCAGACAATTGTACTTGACCATTTGCATGATTGTACAAAAGCATTTGCAAAATTAGAAACACAATGACAAACACAATGAGAAACACAAAGCAACACACTGAGACATACAAAGAAACACACTGAGAAATGCAATGAGAAACACAATGAGAAACACAAAGAGAAACACAATGAAAAACACAAGAGAAACACAAAGAGAAACACAATGAGAAACACAAAGAGAAACACAATGAAAAACACAAAGAGAAACACAATGAAAAACACAAAGAGAAACACAAGAGAAACACAATGAGAAACATAATGAGAAACACAAAGAAATACACTGAGAAATGCAATGAGAAACACAAGAGAAACACAAAGAGAAACACAATGAGAAACACAAAGAGAAACACAATGAGAAACACAAGAAAAACAATGAGAAACACAAGAGGAAAAACAAAGAGAAACACAAAGAGAAACACAAAGAGAAACACAAGAGAAACACAATGAGAAACACAATGAGAAACACAGAGAAACACAATAAGAAACACAAGAGAAACACAATGAGAAACACAAGAGAAACACAATGAGAAACACACTGAGAAACACAATGAGAAACACAAAAACACAAGAGAAACACAATGAGAAACACTGAGAAACACAATGAGAGACACAAAAACAAGAGAAACACAAAGAGAAACAAGAGAAACACAATGAGAAACACAAGAGAAACGCAGAGAAACAAACTGAGAAACACAATGAGAAACACAAAGAGAAACACAATGAGAAACACAATGAGAAACACAATGAGAAACACAAAAACACAAGAGAAACACAATGAGAAACACAATGAGAAACACTGAGAAACACAATGAGAGACACAAAAACAAGAGAAACACAAAGAGAAACACAATGAGAAACACAAAGAGAAACAATGAGAAACACAATGAGAAACAAGAGAAACACAAAGAGAAACACAATGAGAAACGTTATATCATTGCACAAGTGACAAGGAGATGTTGAGATTGAATGAACAGTTTTGAGAATTTCAATTCTGATGTGAGAAATGAACCAAATCGACTGAGAAAAACTGTATGACAAGGGTGAAATTATTCAGACTTGGGGTGCTCACTCTCTCTCTCTGTCTCTATCTCGCTGTCTCTGTCTGTGTCTCTCTGTCTCTGTCTGTCTATCTCTGTCTGTCTCTCTATCTCTCTCTCTCTCTCTTTGTCTCTCTCTCATTTTCATTCCCTCTGACATCCAAAAACACAGCAGAACTCTAGAGGAACGTTTTTAGAACACACCCTAAATCTGTAATGACAGTCTACAGCCATTAGGTTTAGGTCTGATTATGTTTAGTCATGTCAGACAGAGAGTATATGTTCTATGGTTATATATTGTGGTATGTGAGGTAAGGAACATGGCGTAACCTGGCATTAGACATGGTGCCAATATGTTTAGTCTTTTTCTATTGGCAGCACTTCTGTAGACAAGCTGTGTGTGCATCTGTGTTAACTTAAAGTTGCACTGATTAGAACAAACGTTGGGACATGTTGTGTATCTGAATGTGTGTGCAGGACATTTGGATTGGAGGGCATCTTTACTTTCCCTCAGTGTGCCATCGTGACTTTATGATCTGAATCACAGCCGCAGCGGAAGTTTACTGAGAAAGGTGTGAACTGATGAATGAGTCACATGCTGACAGCGGTGAAGTGTTTTTCAGCTCTAAAGAGGAAGTCTGCGCGACGTGAACGTGTTCTTTACAGAAGCTGTTAAGACGAGTGTGAAATCATTCAGACTTGGGATGCTGCCTTCAAAGCAACAGCAAGTCATTGATAAAAATGATCGTCCACAGGTTCTCCGGTTTTGTCCCACAGTCCAAAAATAAAGTCCGGTCATGTGAACTGTTCACTCTAAATCGTCCTGGTGTGAGTGTGTGTGCCCAGCAATGGCCTGGTGCCCTGTTTTGGGTTTGGTAAAATAGTGTAATGCCCTCCACAGCACCCGGTTGGCAGGCTCACTATGGTCCTGACCAGGTTTAAGAAGATAAATGGATCATCTATAAATCAGATTTTTTACCATATATTGAGTGTGGAGGCCTCTGCATCACCTCTGTCATGATCCTCAAATAACCCCCCTCCAAAAGTTAGTAGATGCCCCCTCTCATTCAGCTACTTTACAGTACAGATAGACAGCACTGCCAATCAAATACAACTACAACTGGCACCATATCTAATGCCAGGTGTGCCTGAGGGCACAACATTGAGCTGTGGAGCTGTTTCCTGTTCTTGAGCTGGGGATGATGGTGGTGATCATCCAACATCTTGACGCCATACGTATCCATATAATGTCACAAGCATTAAGCAGCACCAGTGCCAGGAAGAGGTACATCTGGTCTACAGCGGTGTTTATGTAAGTGATGTAAAAGTAACATCTTCATGAAGACCAGGACTGCAGAACCTTGTCCAGGCCCATTTCCCAGTTCAGGAACAGATCTGCATGGATTGGATCAGTGCCATCAGCAGCAGACTTGGTGGGTATTAGAAGGTATTGATAAGTGATGCTGGACTGTTGTGAGGAGAGGTTTGGTAAGGGTTAAACCAGCACAACCGTGAACCACAGAGTTTGACCAAATGAGGCTTTTCTTATCTGACTTTGATTATTATTGTCCATCGTCAGTATAATGATCAGTGCCAGCCCTCCTGCAGGCCTTCAGTTTACGATATCTGCTCTTATTATTTGACCTCCTTCTCAATATCGCTGTCTCACTGCACTGCTCAGAGTGTGTCGGAGAGAGGAGGGAGCAGCGGGGGGTCACATGAGTCACTCAGGAGTGAAATTCCCCTTGCTCTTGATAAATAAGACACTATGCAAGATTCTCCGCCCACCTTCCTGTGAAGTGACAGCAGCTGAAGAAGTCAGGCTATCACTGCAGCACAGGCAACCGCCAGCCTGATAACCATGAACTGACACAATGCTGCAGTCTGATAAACGACTACAAACTGTACGCAGTGGCTTTTCATCGGGAGGAAGAGCTGAGAGGGGGATGAGGGTCTAAATATGAAGAGTTCAATCTACATTTTTCTCTTTCTTTACACTAAACCTCTGGTAGAAACATCTGGTACCACTAAACACACTAAACATGAGTAAACACACTGCAGAGCTGCTGGAGACGTTAAACACACTGTCCACTGTTCAGCAGTTTGTGTTACTCATCTCCTAGTCCAGGGGTGTCAAACTCCAGCCTGGTGGACCGGATTCCTGTACAGTTTGGTGAGCTTCCTGATCAAACACACCTGTTTCATGACTAGGTGGTGTCTGGACAAATTGTGCTGGACACCAGTCCTCCAGGACCGAAACCTCTGATGTAGTCTTTCATTCCTGACACTGTGGACTGGTTGCTGCACTATTTTCACTCCAGCTGTGACACTGAGGTGTTTATAAACATCAGCAGCTCTGCTGTGTCTGATCCCCTCACACCAGCACAACACACACTAACACACCACCACCACATCAGTGTCACTGCAGTGCTGAGAATGATCCACCTGCTCTGTGGGGGGTCCTGATCATGGAAGAACAGAGTTGAAATATATATGTATATATACACAGTCAGTAGAGCTAAAAGGTGTGTGTGTGTGTGTACAGACCCTGCAAGTGAAAGCGAGGAAAGTGTGGCAAAAGAAGCAAATATCACTGAAGAAGATTGTCTGATCATTAATGTAAATACACTTAATAAATCTATTTATTTACATTCTCTTGTGTGTTATGTATTATTTTTATACATTATTTGTTATTTATAAAGTATATTTTTCTTATTTAAAAACACATAATAAAAATGGATGTGTTTTAATGGGAAAATGTCGTTTGATATACAAGCAAATTAAGTTACGAGCTCCGCCAGAGAACTAAAACTCGTAAGTCAAGGTTTCGCTGTATTAACATATAAAAATGTTGTAGTATAAGACAAGTGTGTACAGTCTTAAGTAAAAATGCCTTAAAACAACTGTCTGAACACGCCAAACCAGCTCTCTCGTAAAGATGCCTATATCTCCTTATTTCTGCCACCAGTCTCTCTTCAAATTCTTCAATTAAAAAAAAGCGATTAATCGCGATTAACGATATTAAATTCTGAGATTAATCACAATTTAAAAAATGTATCGTTTGACAGCCCGTACATATAGTCACATAAATAAGCCAGTCACTCTATGTCTGAAACCATCTAGACCTACATCTGCTGTGGTTCTTATACACACTGTGGTGTATAATACTGTCTGAAGTGTTAGAAGTATTCTTTTTCATTTTTAAAGGTCACTATAAGTCACATTGTGTCCTAAATCACATCCTGTAGTCCCGTAGTAGGTTTGAGAGAACTGATATTTAGGTGACTATTGAGTGTTAGTGTTTCTCAGCATCATTAGCCTCCAGTTTTAAAGTAAAGAAGCACACTGTGGACTCTGAACATGTCTTGGCTGGTTGACTTTATTTAAGGTGGGGTGAGTAAATATGATTTTTGTGTGAAAGATTGATTTTACAAAAACTACCATGAGCTGGCTGCCATAGTTATGTCCAAAACAACAACAACAGCAACCAGTGGTGTAAACAAAGACTGGTGAAGGAAGTACGTGGTTTGTGAAGATTGAAAGTTCAGTTTTTCTCAATGAACAAGTTCAGTCACTGAACCGCAGGATGAGTCAGAGCTCCGGCAGTGGGAGGAGCCTCAGTCATGTCAGGACAGGTAGAAGGAAAGAAGGTGGAGCTCATCTAAACCACATCCCCTGAGTAGTCATTACCCATGTCATTTGCTGCTTCTCCTGCTGCTTCAACAGCTGTGACAGGCCACAATGTCAACAATGTAGAACTTTTACTCAGTTCACTATCAAACTGTGGAGCTTTTCTAATCTCTGGATTTACCTTTTTTCATTTTCTCCAACATGAAGCTCATCAGCAGGCTGGTAAGTTAAGACTAAATACTGCCGTAGCCACATCTTGTAAAAAATAAAATAACATCTTTAAGGCTAATTTAGGAAGTGTAAAGACAGCATATGATGTTTAAGTGTCACTTGTATCTTAAGAGTGAAGATTAGTTGACAGTCCAGACTGGAAATGAGCCTCTATAGCTGAGTCTTATTGGAATTCCCTATTCCACCTTAAAAGTTGCAGCACTTCCATAGAGGTGCTGTTAAGGTGCTTGTAGTGCTTCCAATGTAACTGTATTGTCATTTAAGGTGGAACGGGGAATTAGAACAAGACTAAGAAGCTCACTACAACTTTACTCAACAGACTTTTATTCAACTTATTTACATTATTATTGTAATTTTTATGACCTTATTTATTAACTGTCAGAATAATAGGTACAGAACAGGCCGCTTTATGTCTGAACTTGAACATGTTTCAACATGTTCACTCCAGGAGAAAAATAACATTTATATTTGAATGAAGCTGATGTTTTATAACAGAATCTGGTACTGAGGCTGTTACAATACGCTCTGGTCATAATGACACAAACTAGTCAATGAGACTATTAAGGAGCTGTAGAGTTTGCCTCATTCACACCTCTAAAGCAGCTCATTTTGGTTTCTAAACATGTTTTGGCTCCTGGACTCCATCAGATGTGGGCTGGGTTAAGATGAACTTCAGTCACTTCTGGTGTTTCTTACTCTACGGAGCTTCAAGATTCAAATACTTATAGCTTTTTGTACAAATGTACAAATGTCTGATGTATTAACGTTTTTATTATCAGATTAGTGCTAAAAGTATGGGTAGTGTTGGTGTAGTGTTGCAGGTAACACCACTGACCCCCCACATGGCAGACTGGGGTTAAAGCCTCGGTTTGGTCAATCACACAACAGTATCAGTAAGAGTCCTTGGACTAGACTCCTAACTTTACATTCACCTACAAACATACAATTAACTGTAAACATGTGTCTGCCAAATGCGTCAGAGTTAAAGAAATCAGCTCACAGACGTGTTACACAGTCATATTAGAATATTACGACCGCTGGACCCCGAGTGGCTCAGCAGGCTAAGGCGCTGACACTATGACCAGAGGATCGTGAGTTTGAATCCCGGTCATGCTGTTTGTCATCAACAGCCGGAGACCAAGAGAGCAAAAATTGGCAGTGCTCTCTCACTCACTCTCCGTCACTCTCACATTACAATGTCCGCTGACTCAGGCGTCTGCTGATTGGTCCATTCAGAGCTGGGAATCCTGAGCTTTCCTCCGAGTGCGTTGGTTCCCCAGTGACGGTGGTAGTACAAAAAGAGGTGGTGGCTGCATCACACGCAGCAGAGGAGGCTTGTGCTTGTCTTCACCCTCCTAGAGTCAGGAACAGTGCAAAGTGATGGGGAGAGTGCTAACAAATGGGAGAGGCTAATTGGCTACTACTACATTGGGAAGGTGATAAAAATGGGCAAAAAAAGAATATTACGACCACTTATCTAATAGGCTTGGAGTGTTCACACCTTCCGCATTGTTCCTGTGTTCATTCTAGAGGTTAACTGGTTGTCAGAGTTGGTGTTTCACTCTGGCATCACTGGTCCGTTGGGCACCTCTGTTATTCTGTTGGGAATCATTCAGCGTACGAGAAGCACCTTCACTACAGCGGCTCTAGAACAGTCCATAAAGTTAGTGGTTTCTGAGACTCTACCACCACGTGCTTTGTCCATGGTGATGGTTTTACACTCTGATACAACTGACCGGCTCACTTTCATGCAGTCATGTGACATCCCGGGCTGAGGACACTCCAAACCAGAGGTGGTGACACTCATAATGTTCCCCTTTATTTCCTGTATTTAGGTGCTGATATGGATCTGGACCCTGCAGCTCATCCCACCTGGTGAGCTTGCTGAGGGTTTTGCCTGGGATCCAGAGTCCAGCCCGAACAGAACGGGCCGAGATGTTTCCTGCAGAGAAAACCTGGAGTATCTACATGCAGGCATCTGCTGTCTTAACTGCCCGGCTGGTGAGAGCAGTTAGAAGACTGAGCTTCAGCTCACACACACAGCAAACGTCTCACCAGGAGAGCCTTTCATCCAGCGGCAGTGAATTTAACATCATATTAAATTCAGCCTTTCAGTCAAGTGGGATTACAGCAGAATAACACACCGTCCAGATACACATAAAATACAGACTTATAAAAAACCAGTGAGAATGTATATGTCCATCCAAACTTTTGCAAATACTCTCGCAAGGCACTGTAACACCAAAGCTTGAGAGGTGTCACCTTTGTCGTTAAACCTTTTACACGGCCGGTTCTTTGTGAGTTGTGTAAATGAGGTTAATGCATCGCTTGAAATAAACGTTCTAGGGACAACCTAAATGTGGCAAAGAACCGTGTAGGTTCTTCAGGTGTCTAAAATGTTCTTCACACTCACATCTCATTCACAGAAAAGCCTCTTTAAGTGATAGAAGAACCAGTTTTGGTTCCATAAGAACCACTTCAGCCGCTGCTTCTTTAAAGAACAGTTCTGTAGACGAGTTGTGTGGACGTTTAAAGACTCTACACTAGAAATAAAGGTTCTAGGGAGACCCTTTACTTGACGAAGAATCGTGTAGGTTCCTCAGACCGTAAGCTGTAAATAGGTTAATAGAACGTGATGCTGGCTGTTGAAGTACAGTGCGTGTTTTGTTGATGGTGAAGGATGCTGGATGGTGCTGAGGAGGCTGAAGAGACTTCAGGGTTATTTAAGTACAGATGCTAAAATATAACAAATAGATGTTAAATTTCTATTTGACTCATTAAAACCACAGCAACTCGTAACACCTTCCTGTTTCCTCGTACAGAGCTGTGTACAGAGGACATTTCTGCTGAGCTGTGTGTAGCTGTATAGTGTTGGCTGAGCCGCTCTAACCACTGTGGTCTGCTCTCTTCACTGATTGAGGTGTCGCTTTTATTTCGCAGGAACCTACGTCAAACAGTCCTGCAGCAGAGCTTCAGAGAGAGGAGTCTGTCAGCCCTGTGAATTTGGTTCATACACGGAGCACGAAAACGGCCTGTTCAAGTGTTTGCAGTGCGCCAGCTGTCGTTCAGGTGACTTCACTGAAGGCCTCATGACATGCAATCAAAGCCTGATACTGTACATAAACTGTCCACTAGCTATGCCTGCCATACAGGTCACTGACTGTAGTCTATCTGTGGATGCTCAGTATATCAGCCTGTAACTGTGGCACAATGGATTCCTCCAAATTTTTGACACTAAATTGGATTCGGTTGTCTAAGATGGCCGACACAGCATTCAGCTACACAAGTTTTTAAAGGTCACTGATCAATAATATGATTTCTAAGCGAGTTAGTTGGTGTATTTGTGTACAATCAAAACGTCTTCAGGTCATACGTTTGGTACATTACTGAGAGGAGGTACACGGCAAAAAACGATTTTTAAGAAAGTAAAAAAAATCCTTGTTTATAGACATTTTAAAAAAAATTTTGTCTAAAAAGAAAAAAATATTTGCACAAAAAATTAAACTCATTCTAGGAGCATAAAATCATCTTGAGCTTTATTTACCAGTTACAGGGTACGACTGAGGTTTGGTTGAAATTCCAGAATAAGAATAAGATGATTTTTCTTATTTAAAGAATACAACATTTAAACTCATTCTCAATGTAAAACATGTATTTAATGACTCTACATCAAGAGGTCATAACACAATTTTTTTTTTATTCTTAAGCAATTTTTTGCTTTGTAAAAAGCACAATTTTCTTTCATTTTTGGCATTTTAGTTTATATTAAAAACACATACGAGTTAGATTCATTTGCTAGTTTTAAGACTTCTATCCAAGCAACTTTTGCCCACCGCATTGGCAGATTTTTTTTTCTGAAAACAAGAAAAATTGATCACATTTAGGAATTTAGGCTTTTAGGAACATTTTGGCTTATTTCAAGTAGTGCTGTTTTTGCAGATTTACACATGCATGATACTGACCTCTGTAAATGTTTCTGTAGATGAGAACCTCGTCAAGCAGTGCTCCAGGACCAGAAACACCCAGTGCCAGTGTAAGGAGGGTCTTTTCTGTCTGCCTGATCAAGCCTGTGAGATCTGCAAGACATGCAGCAGGTATGAATAAAGTTCATTTGTGTTCATAGTTTAACTCTAAAACTTTAATTGACATTTATTATAATTCATTACACATAAAGTGACATATTTACAGTTTAATGTTGATACTGTTTGAACACTAATTTACTCAAATATTCTCATTTCTGATTCTGGATTTCTGATTTTCACGAGATAAAAGTCATATTGATCAACATTAAAACAAAAAGACTTGAAATATGTCACTTTACATGCAACTAATTTAAAATATTTTAATCTTTTTAATTTAATTATAAACTAAATGAATGTCCATGATATTCTAAATGCAGTAATAATAAGTTATATATAAGTGAGTTGATCTGGCATATAAAACAACACTGAAGTTCGCTCAGTCCATATATAATCAATATATGAAGCTAATCTACAAAACAAAAATTGTAGATATGACAAAAATATGTTGAATCAACATATTTGCATACAGG
>BRDA01030981.1:0-17805 GCA_036984385.1 Crenuchus spilurus | reverse complement strand
GAAGGTCCGAGGGAATCAAGTCCAATTATCAAAGCTGTCCATGCTTGAATATGTTGAGAAAGTAGTTTCAAAGTGACTGATACATTGTCAGTATCTTTGTTTTAAAATGTATTATACCTCTTTTCCACAAGTGAACGCAGTCCCTGGGAGATCATTAAACATATGGTCAAAGGGCCCCAAGTGGCTCAGCAGGCTAAGACGCTGACACTACGATCAGAGGATCGCAAGATCCAATCCCGGTCATGCTGTTTGCCATCAACAGCCGGGGCAAAAATTAGCCGTGCTCTCTCTAGGCAGGAAGATGGCGCTCTCTCTCTCCCTATCACTTTCACATTGCAATGTCTGCTGGCTCAGGCATCTACTGATTGGTCCATTCGATGCAGGGAATCCTGCGCTTACCTCCGAGCGCGTTGGCTCCCTCAGCGGTAGTTCTAAAAGAGTTGGTGGCTGCATCACATGCAGCGGAGGAGGCTTGTGCTTGTCTTCACTCTCCTAGAGTCAAGGACAGTGCAAAGTGATGGGGAGAGCCCCCTAGTGGATGGGATGGATTAATTGGCTACTACCACATTGGAAAGGGAAGAAAATTAGCAAAAATTATTTTAAAAAAGAAAAATATATATATCTGGTCAAAATACCTCATTGATTAAGCTTCAAGAGTTCCAATCTCATAACAAGCCTTAACTATGACAGCTACAGTTGGGCCATTTTTGGCCCACAATCACTCAATGTTGTCAAAACTGACCTGTGTGTGCCTTTATTGGGCCTTATTTGTTCAGGAATTGTCTTGTACCTGGGATTGCCAGTGATACAGTTGAATGGCTACAGTTGGGCCAGTTTTGGCCCAAAATAGAAATGGTGTTCTAACATTTCCAAAGGTATGTTGTATTTGGGCCAGAGTTCAAATGCCATAACAAACCTTAAAAATACTGGCTACAGTTGGGCCATCTTTTTCTATTAATTATTGTCAATGCTGACCTGTATGTGCCTCAATTCAGTCAATTGTTTCAGAATTTACTGGTACCTGGGATTGGGAGTGATTCAGTTAGCTGGCTACTGCTTGGCCAAATACTGAGCTGAATGTGCCTTAATTTGGTCTGCTATCTGGGAAGTCTCTTGTGTCCAACTAGTTTTGGAGCCGTTTATATTATTTTCTTATTCTCTGGTGTAGACCCTTACCTGTGTTGTTAACTATGTTTATTGGTTGTCCACACTGCTCTGTTTGCCGGTGGTTGCACAGATGTTGGACTTCACTTTGTTAACATCAACAAACACATCATACTTGCTTCCAATCTAGACCAAAAGTACACTTCCACCAACAAACTCTACATGTAATGTCATAAATGTCCTGGCATCCGTCTTGGACGTGAATGCGTGCTTCCCGCTGTGCGTGCTTAATGCCGATTATCCAGAAGCTGCTGTATATCACCTTTACCTTAATGAGAAGCTCCGAGTCATGGGACCTGCATAAGAGTAGGGAGAGTAATTATAAATCGGTACCAAACGCCAAGCTCACATGCTGCATGGATCACGGGAGTGTAATCGTTTTTACTTACTCAATAATGCAAAAACAAATTAGTGAAGCCAATAAACTCGGCCCGATAGAGCTCGAACGAAAGGCAGGAAATAGCTTTTTAAAGGGACATGAATGGAGTGAAGACAACAGGATGAAATGAAGATTATTCTCTGATGTTAAAAAGGACGAGAGTTAAAGAAGAGAGGTCAGTGTTTGATCTCAGCAGGGAGTTTTTCACAGCACATTTCTGTTAGTAAGAGCGCTGGAGTTAAATGCTTGTCTAACAGGAATAGAAAAGTGATAAGTTGCATATTTACAACACAGAACAACATGAATAGTCATATGTCCAGCACAGGAGTCTCACCTCAGGGTTACCCTTTGCTTTTTGTTATGTATTACACAGTGGCAGACTGTGCATTTCACACCTAGGCTTTCAGTAATGCTCCCTCTGAATCAATCTACCCCTCAGAAACTAATTTATGGTTATAAAAACAATGTAATATGCAGAAATACAGTATAAAAAACCACTGCATCACACAGATAACTCCTGTAGCCTTAATAAATGTCTCTATTGAATAAACACAAAAGGGGTGAACAAGTCTCCTACTACAGCTACCGCCACGACACACATAAAAACATCAATAATAACCTCATAAACTTTCAGTATTATTTAGGAAAACAGCAACATTTTACTCATCAAAAAAATCAGATTATTTGTAAACAAAATCCATCCTCCTCTCTTTCCTCAAAAAGAGTGCAATTACTCTGTCATACAGATTATCTGTGCACTTCAGTTTCATCAAGAAGTCCTTTCCTATCGCCATTGAAGCTAATGATAACCAACCTATCCAATCAACGGGTCTGAATATGGTAACATTACTATACGCCTGCTAAAGGGCCCTGGTGACAACAACTCAAAATCTGATTGGTTGAAGCAACAGTTTCATTGACATCTATTTTGTGTGTGTGGAGGGGGAGGGGGCTGAAAAATGGACTGTGAAGGCCTCGTACAGACATTTTTCACTTGCCCCTGTCTGGCAACAAATTATGGCTGAAGTGTGATTGGTTAAATGCTTTAATATGAAAATACATGTCTGGAAAAAGCACAGCCATCTAGAGCTTTTTACAACTGTTACTGTATTGTCAGCAGCTTCCCAGATTTCCTACCTGCCTTTGTTAAGTGCTGGGATGAAGGAATTAATCATTGACTTCAGACAGGATAGTAAACAACCAGAAACTAGTATTGTACATGGAAAAGAGGTTCAAAGTACATAGAAACAGTGTTTGATTGATATATGAAAGTGCTTGATCAAAAGCTCTATTCAGATTGGATTAAATTTACAGGGGGTCCTGGGGTCATTTCTTCTTTCCCAGGAGCTCCTCTGTTATTTTATTTACACCATGTCTGTTTTTTCCCCTCTTCCCCTGAGAAATTTACAGACTAAATTATCTTCCTTTTAGCAAACTCAGAGCTTGTCTGATCATTTTGGCCCCATTCGTAAGTACATCTCTGTAATTTTCCAGGCAAATGTCATCTTGCATGGTAAAAAATGAAGTGTTTTGGCTGCTGGTACTAGGCGTATTTAGTATTTTAACCACCAAAAAATAATCAGAAACCAGGAAATATTAAAGCTTTTGAAGAGTCACTTCTGATCAACTTGTTTGGATGAAAGATTTTCCACTTCATATCTGGGAGAGCATTATGTAGAAATAAAAGAAACTAAAATACATAAGAAAGACTTAGTGGTTATTATGGAAGATAATAGTGGCTTATTATGGAACAATAAGGCAGATGTATTAAATGAGTGATAATCACAGCTGCAGGTACTGTACTACATGAACTGTGATCATATCATCTAGCACAGACATCCATGTCCAACAAACCCTACAAACCCTCCAAAACCCACAACCCCACCAAAACCTATAAATACAACTAACCCACCAAACCTCTACAAACCCATCAAACCTTACAAACCCTACAAACCCACCAAACCTTATAAACCTACCAAAACCATACAAACCTACAACCCAAAAAACCCTATAAACCCCAAAAACCCAACAAACTCAAAAAACATACAAACCTTACAAACCCAGTAAACCCTACAACCCTTATAAACGAAACAACAACAAAAAACATACAAACCCACCAAAACCCTACAAACCCACCAAAACCTATAAATACAACAAACCAAACAACCCAAAAACCCTACAAACCTACCAGATGCCTACAAACCCACCAAACCTTACAAGCCCTACAAACCCACCAAACCTTACAAGCCCTACAAACCCACCATACATTACAAACCTTACAAACCCTACAAACCCACCAACACCTTACAAACCCACCAAACCCTACAAACCCATCAAAACCTATAAATACAACAAACCCAACAACACCAAAACCTTACACCCTCACAAAACCTTACAAACCCACCAAAACTTACAAACCCATCAAAACCTATAAATACAACAAACCCAACAACCCAAAAAACCTGACACTCCCACGAAACTTTACAAACCCTACAAACCCAACAAACCTTACAAACCCACCAAACCTTACAAACCATACAAACCCACCAAAACCCTACAACCAAAACCTTACACCCCCACCAAACCTTACAAACCCTACAAACCCTACAAACTCAACACACCTAACCTTACAAACCTTACAAACCTTACAAACCCTACAAGCCCTACAAACCCACCAAAACCCTACAAACTCACCAAAACCTATAAATATAACAAACCCAACAACCCCAAAACCTTACAAACCCACCAGACCTTACAAACCCAACAAACCCTACAAACTCACTGTAGTTTTAATTTTAATGCCAGCCAGATACAGAAGGATCAACACAAAGGAAATGTGTAATATGTTAAAAACAGACATCCCCCTTATAAACAAACCCAACAACCCCCCAAAAAAACTTACAAACCCACCAAACCCTACAAACTCACCAAAACCTATAAATACAACAAACCCAACAACCCAAAAAATCTTACAAACACACCAAACCTTACAAACCCAACCAACCCACCAAAACCTATAAATACAACAAACCCAACAACCCAAAAACCTTACATCTCTACCAAACCTTACAAACCTTACAAACCCACCAAAACCTATAAATATAACAAACCCAACGACCCCCCACAAAAACCTACAAACCCAACAAACTAAAAAAAACCCTACAAACCTTACAAACCCAACAAACCCTACAAACTCACTGTAGTTTTCATTTTAATGCCAGCCAGATACAGAAAGTTCAACACAAAGGAAATGTGTAAAATGTTAAAAACAGACATCCCCCTTTTAAACTATTCCAATCCCAATACATCAGTGAGTCTTGTCACTGGTTGTCACTGTCACTCGTTGTCCTACCTTGGACCGCTTTTGGAAAGCTCCAACTGCTGCAAACAGAAACTACTCCGGAAGACCCGCTCAAAGATTTACACATACAAGGAAGTTGTTTCTAACAAAGTGGCCAGGCCAGTGTCATGTGATGTAGAAAAGGATGTTCCCCGCCTGTTGTGCAGTAACGTTAGCTTTGCCCTGAAGTGATTAGTATCGGTAGCATTTCAGCAGGTGACTGATGAGCTTAAATTTACCTGTAGCTCACAGACTATTGCCCAGGCAGCCGAACAGCAGGCACTGTCTCTTCTCTCTGTAATATCCCCAACTGCTGCCTGCCAAAGCGACCTCACAAATCCCCTAATAATGTAGACTTAATTACTGCTCATTTGCATGGGGAGATCAATGGATGCGAGCCACTCTGTCATTAATGTCATGTAAATGGGGCTGTTTTGCTGTGCCTGCCCGTCCTTTATTATAGCCCGCCTGCGTTTGTTTGTGCGCTGAAGGTTGAGGGCTTGTTTCTCATTGTGGCCCATTACCTTCAAGTCAATTAGGCCGATCAATAAGCTGGAGGCAGAGCGGTGGCAGTGCCGGGGCTGTCACTGCGACTGTCAATGGAGGAGACTTTGTTTTTTAGGGCTTCAGGTGCGCATGAAAATGAGCTCGGCATGCACAAACAAGCCAAAAAATATCCGCCGTTGATATGAGATCATTGCCTAGGAATAAGCTGAATATGTTCATATTGGTACATCCATCTGATAGTGTGAAATATTTACACTAAAGATCATGTCACTGCAATGGCAGTGGGCACCTGGGGGCAACAAGTGGGCAATCAGTTCTTGAAGTTCCTGAACTGGTCAAGCATCAGGATCTGAACCACTTTGAAAAGAACCAACCTGTGATGGGTAGACGACTGGATCAGAACATATCCAAAACAGCAGGTCTTATCGAGTGTTCCTAAAAACTTAGTCAAAAGGATGAGAAACAGTGACCTAGCAAGTGGACCATGGGCACTCACAGCTCAGTGAGGATTGAAGACTACCCCACCTACACTGTAAAAAAATCACTGTAAATTAACAGTTAAATAGCAGAGATGCCAGCATGTTGCTGTTATTTTATAATGTATCTAATTTCATTTATTTATACAGTATTTTACTGTATATTGAATGAGAGTACACAACAATAGAAAAACTGCTTTAATGGCTTTTAAGCTTACAGGTGTCTTACAGTGCATCTACTGTTATTTATTTTATTTTTATTTTGAATTACAGTATTTAACATTATTGAGTTAAACTGACTAATAACACAGTAAACAATAAATAATGTTGAAACGATAGGACGCGTGTCTTTGCAAAGCTAATTTGCATAAACCACTGACCTGCTCATGGGAACCCTTCCGTGGCCAATGTATTATTACTGGAGTTTATTTAAAGTCCTTAATTACTTGTACAGCTGTTAATCATTATAAAACTCCACTCACAGTAAAACAACTATTTATATTACTGAGGCAGATTAAGCTGATTATGAGTAATCCTGACAACAGCGGCATCTGACAGGTGCAGGGCTGAAGAGAAAATGCGGTACTGTACTGTAAAATGCTTTACTAGTGTCAGATGTTGTAAAGATACGCTAATACTGTGAATAAAGTCTTGCTATTCACAGTATCACAGCATTTTACCAAAAACAGTATGTTGCTGTTTTAATTTGGCTGCATTTTTACAGTAACTTTTTACAGGAGACTTATTGTAGCACATCCTGTTAAAAAAATCAATGCTGGTTATTTCCATTTCCAGCATTTGGCAGATGCTCTTATGCAGAGCGATAGTGCTGCTAGTAAACTAGTGCTGCTTAAGTGCTTCACAAAGAGATGCTCTTCAGTCTGTGTGTGAAGACTGTGAGGGACTCTGCTGTTTGAACAGTCAGTGGGAGCTTGTTCCACCACCTGGGTGCCAGGACAGAGCAGAGTCTGGATGCTAGTTTTTCCCATGTCTTGAAGGATGGCAGGTCAAGCCGAGCCATATTAGAAGCTCTAAGGGTTCGAGGTGCAACTTGAGACTTGACCATTGCCATTAGGTAGAGAGGTGCTGGTCCATTTCTTGCTTTGTATGTGAGCATCAGGGTTTTGAATCTGATGCGAGCATCTACAGGAAGCCAGTGAAGTAAATGCAGCACTGATGTGAGAGAACTTGGGCTGATTGAAGACCAGCTGAGCAGCTGCATTCTGGATCAGCTGCAGGTGCCTGATGGCTCACATAGGAAGACCAGCCAGGAGCGAGATGCAGTAGTCAAGGCTTGAAATGACGAGAGACTGGACAAGCACCTGGGCAGCATCCTGGGTTATAATGCTAGGTTATGGGTTATGATAGAAAGTTGTCAGAACTTTGTGTGGGGCAGACCAGTGCCCAAGCGGACGACTGGTTATTGCCAAAGACTACAATGGCAATGTGAGTATGAGAATGAACCCATAAAGCAATGGAAGAAGGTGAAGATTTTCTTCTATATCATGTGGGATGTGGGCAGCCCTCTGTGTGGGCATTGCTTACCTAGGGCAGAGATGGCACCAGGATGCAATCTGGTGGAGGTAGCATGATGCTAGTTTTGGAAGCCTTGGGCCCTGACCTTCATTTGGATAGAACGTTGATGTCTACCTACACAATGTTGCAAGTCCACCTCTTCTTTATTGCCCAATAATAGGAAGAATGGTTTGAGGGACATCACAAAGAGTTCTTGACTTGGCCTCCAGTTTTGGGATGTTCTGGAACATTCAATTAATGGTGCAATATTAGGTAGGTGGTTTTAATATTTTGGCTGATGTACAGTCAATGTAGTTTGTGGTCAGTTTGAGACATTAAGGTCACCCTTGATAGTACTATAACTCTCAGTGCTAATAAGGACATTCTGCCTACTCGTCATCCCCGCTGCATTACACTTATTACTTCCCGCAATTTATTGAGCGAAATTGTTTTTATGACCAACGTGTATTTAAATAATGTGTCAGACCCTGCTGTTATATTAGTGCGATGATGAATACGGTAAAGACCAAAATTTACATTTTCCCCTCCGGAAGACTAACACAGGCTTCTGATTTATGGCAGCAACGCAAAGTTTAGCAAAGCCAATTAGGGACAGTGGTCCTGGGGTCACATCTAATCAGCTGAACATTTACATAGGGGTGCATGGAAAACCAATGGAATGGTAAATGTAGGGTAGATATTCATATTTAGAAGGAATTTGATAGCCAACAGTGTTATTTACAGTATAGCTACCATTATCATATATGACCTTATAAACAGTACTTTCCCACAGTGGACCAGATTCATTTCCATTCATTTGCTATTGACTGTAGGACAATATGCCAAAGACATTTCCCAAACCTTTTCTTTTAAAAGTGTGTAAATCGGATCAAATAAAACTCAATATTTTCTAAAAATCATGTGCTCTTATACAACATTTTTAAATCCCCATATTAATGAGCTTATACATATTAATGACCAGAACTGGCAGAGCAAAAATAAAATATTGAAATACAATTTAAAAATATAAAATAAGGTAATGAAAGTAATAAAAATGTCTTTAAAAAGGATTACAAAAATATTTGAAAATGTATAAAAATGAAAAATTTTAGTGCACAGTTTGTGTTTATTGTCTGAATATAAGATGTTTGGCAAAATAAAACCTACTTTATTTAATGTGCCATAATTTTTTGTTTTATTTGCTTTTTTTTTTAAATGATAACTTCAGTAAATATAAGTGAAATGTATGAAATTACAAGAGTAATTATTGTTAAAATGAGTTTTTGTAAAAGATAATCACTAAAAATGGTTTTAACTTGGCAAAGCAAGGTATAGAACCTGTAGAACCAATACAGGATGGTAGATAGTGTGCAATGCTTTATTGTAGATGTAGACCATATTGGAAAAGTTCAGAGTTGATTGAACAAGTGTGAAGGAGTTCGTACAGTGAGCCAGAGACACAGAGACAGACTTAATAACTCCCGGAGAGTCACTGAGAGTTCCCTTCAGCTACTTATCCTGGCATAAACACCAAAAGCATTCAAGCGTTCACTCGTTTCATTAATAATGGACGGTCCAGACGCCCGGACATCCAGCATGCTCAACAACCTGAGCACTCAGATCACTTCTGTAGCTTATTTAATCATTAATGAAATAAGAACACCAGCGGAGTTGTCCTTCTGATGCTCTCTTGCCTTTTTATGAAGAGTTAGAAATGTTATTTGAAGCAAAAGTTTGGTCATAAAATACTAAATCGTAGTGTTTTGCTTCTTTGACAGATTGCTTGACAAGGATGTCTTCTGTCGCCTAATCTATTTAACCTGTACATTGAACATATCTCTAAAGAACAAGACTGAATGAAGATGACGACGACAGATTGAAGACTGGTGGAACCTTCAATATGTGGATGACACAACACTTTTCAAGGCCATTGATGACAGCTGACAGGACTTTCAGCTGAATATGAAGAAGACAAAACTCATGACAACACAGTCTGAGACCAGTTTGAGACAACACAATGCTAATTGGAGGGTATAATTGTATATTACTTGAGCTTAATTATCTTTAGTGCAAAGCTTAAGAAGCAAACTTCAGACACCACACGTCTTAGCTGACTGACTATATTTGGGGTGGATTTTGTTCAAATATAACTTGTACAGGTATTCCTCTGAGAAAAGCTGAAAAGCGTATTGTGTAAGCAGTCTTTAAATTGAGTCTGAAGATCCACTTTACTAGAAAATCGATGGCCTGTTGTATTTTCCATAAGCCAGAGCCTTTCAGGAAAACCAACTGGAATCTGCTATCAGATCAGCAAAAGGTATTACAACGTCAGTGCAGATGGGCAAGTGTCAGAATATCTGTGGCCAGGAGGAGACGGATGTTGTGTGCTTATCCAAAACAAGGCTTTATTAGAAAAGTGTGGCTGTGAAACAAAAGCAACTGAGACAAAACTTGACATGAAGATATACCGGTGCTAACAATGACTTACCAGGGCTGTTATTATTAATATTACACTTATACAGTGACTTTCTCAAACCCAAGGACCCTTCACAATTGACACACTCCATTTACACAGAAGCAGCAGCCAGTCACACACAGAATACTCCTGGAGGACTGCATCGAGCACTAGGGGGATCACCCAGGACAGAGTGCCAACCATACATACACAGACATTCATTCACACACACCAGGATAAATTTTAGAGTAGCATATTCACCTGATCTCCATGTTTTTGGACTGTGTGAGGAAACCGGAGTTCCCGGAGGAAACCCATGCAGACACGGGGAGAACATGGAAACTCCGCTCCAATGCAGACTTGAACCCAAGACCTCAGCGTTGAGAGGCGAACGTGCTAACCACTAAGCCACCACAAACAAGGTTAAATAGCAAACAAGACAGATAATGAGACGGCAGGGCTGTACAATGACATGACATAACTGGAGGTGGAGACATGATCAAGAATCTCTCCTCTCCTCAGCTCAGGATTTCCCCCTCTTTGTTGATGGAAACAAAGTTAGTCCCTCCCCTTGGATCAGGAACCTTGGTTTAATTTAAGATCCCACCCTTTCATTTCAACCACACATCCGACAACTTACTAAAATGGCCTTCTTCCACCTTCGTAATATTGCCCGTCTTCGCACCACCCTTTCCACCTCTGCTGCTGAAACTCTAATTCATGCCTTCATTTCCTCTAGACTTCACTACTGTAACTCTCTTCTTTATGGTGTTCCCTCTACTCACCTACAAAAATTGCAATATGTACAGAACTCGGCTGCCCAGTTACTTACTTGCACCCGCTCTAGAGAGCACATCACTCCAGTCCTTCAAAAGCTTCATTGGCTTCCTGTGCATCAACGAATCGATTACAAAATCCTTTTGATTACTAATAAATCCCTAAAACTTAGCACCCACTTATCTGACAGACCTCTTGCAGCTTTACCGTCCTTCTCGCTGTCTCCGATCATCAGAGTCTAACCTACTCTTTCCCATCTGAAAATCCAAACATTGTACTTTAAGGGACAGGGCCTTTGTTATAGCCGCCCCCACTCTCTGGAATGCTCTCCCCTTACACATCCGTGCGTCAGACTCACTTCAATCCTTCAAAAAACAGTTGAAAACATCTGTTTAAGCAAGTTTTCAACCTTCACTAAAATACTCTTATCTCTTTGTGTAAAGCGTCTTTGAGTTGTATGAAAAGCGCTATATGAAATTGATGTATTATTATTATTATTATTATTATTATTATTATTATTATTATTATTATTATTATTATTATTTAAGACACGTGGAAGATGTAAACAAACGAGTACATGGAGACAGGATAGCACATGGGAAATGGAAACAAACAGAGCATGTGGACAGAGATGGGGACAGGGATGAGGCTATAGCGGCGGGGTTACAGCAAGAGAGACGGAAACCTACAGTGAATTTAAATATCAGCCTAATCCCATTTAAAATAAACAGTCATGTCATGTTTGAATTTCTTTGCAAAATAATAGTGTTTTTGAGAATGTTTATGGAAGATTATCTTCTATTCTAGTGTCTAACAGTGTTGTTTGAGGTTGTATATGGAGTAATATCTCCTATTCTAGTGATAGATAGTGTTGATTAAGGTTGTTTATGAAGATCAGCGACAGGTATTAAAACATCAGCGCAGTTGGAAATACTGTAGCAGAGTGAAAAGAGACAGAAACACGCAGTGCACTTAAATAGCAGCCTAATCCCATTTAATTAAAGTTGAATATAATAATTCAAGCCAAATAAGTTTTAATTTGTTCACAAATTTAATTGAGTTTTAAACTGGGGTACATGATGGAGCATAATAAAACACAACCATTATATTAACTGCATTTAAATTAATTAAGAGTGAAAAAGAAAGAAATAATCAAATAGGTCATGCCTATTCACTAAAGACTGAGAGGAAGGGGAAGGAAAGGGCAGTCTGAGAAAAACATTTCAGTTTTTTATTCATTTCTTATTTTCTTCCAAGGCTTCAGTATTATCTGAGTTAAATGAGTGCAAAGTATTTTATTTTCTAAAGCAGAGGATGGACTGATCTACTGATTTGGTTTATCTCGCACAGATGGTTAGGGGCACATTTGACTCTCTTTTTTCCTCTGATGCTGTGATATCACCCAATAGCAACCGAATCTTCTGTTAAATAGTGATTAATAATGTTTATTGAGGTTGTTTATTTACTAATATTGCCTATTTTAGTGATTAATAGTGTTTATTGAGGTTGTTTATTTACTAATATCTCCTATTTTAGTGATTAATAGTGTGTGTTGAGGTTGTTTATAGACTAATATCTCCTATTCTAGTGATTAATAGTGTTTATTGAGGTTGTTTATTTACTAATATTGCCTATTTTAGTGATTAATAGTGTTTATTGAGGTTGTTTATTTACTAATATCTCCTATTTTAGTGATTAATAGTGTGTGTTGAGGTTGTTTATAGACTAATATCTCCTATTCTAGTGATTAATAGTGTTTATTGAGGTTGTTTATTTACTAATATCTCCTATTTTAGTGATTAATAGTGTGTATTGACGATGTTTATAGACTAATATCTCCTATTCTAGTGATTAATAGTGTTTATTGAAGTTGTTTATGACTAATATCTTCTATTCTAGTGATTAATAGTGTTTATTGAGGTTGTTTATGGACTAATATCTCATATTCTAGTGATTAATAGTGTTCATTGAAGTTGTTTATTTACTAATATCTCCTATTCTAGTAATTAATAGTGTATTTAAAAGGTTTTTAATGACTAATATGTCCTATTTTAGTAAATAGTAGTGTTTATTGATGGACTGGTATCTCCTAATCTTATAATTAAAAGCAATAGAAGAATAACACTGGCTTTTACATGGGATTGAGAATATATTTTTGCACTTTATATGTAAAGCTATTTCAGGTTGCCTCAGTTAGTTGTAGTCTTCTGTATTAATTGGATTAGTTTTTAATGAGTGGTTTATATACAGTACAGTATTAAACATACACATCCATATAAAACTTTATATCTGTACCTGCCACTTGCTCCTTTATTTTCTTTCTTTACCTGCTAAAGTTTACTCAAAGTAATGATGGAGAGCATTCATCCTCTCACAAACACAGAAGGGATGACTATGGATATGTGCACTTTTCTAAGACAGGTGACATCTGGCATCACAGAGGGTGCTAAAACGATCAGAAAACTGCTGAGCTTGATGAAAAATTAGGTAGTGCTGATGGTAATATTCTTAAAAGAGGAGCGAGAAAAACACTGACATGGCCAATCACAGAATCTCAGACACACACCTCTAAAACTTCAAATGATGGACATCACCCATTAGCCTATTTTAATATGATCCCATCACAATACTGCTTTAGACTGCACTGCATCACTAATTCTGATTCTTCACTGGATGAATGGACATATTTATTGATTCGGAAGGAAGGTGCAGTGTTACAGTGGCAAGACATAAATTCTACACACGTTAACATAAATTAAAATAGAAAAGTGCATTTAAGCTCCTGACGCTATTACACCTGAATGAATATTACCCAGTAACTACAAACTGGAACCAGTCTGGACCCACTGGTGCTTCCAATGAGCTTAAGAGGCTAAAAAATGCAGAGTAATACTGACTAGGCAACCCACATTTAATTTTCATGGCACTGGGGCCGGCGCTCTGCATACACAAACTACGCACTGCGTGTGGGGCCTCATTTGGGGAGTGGGGTACCAAGTAAAACTTTGCTGCACCCCCCCCCCCCCAATTCCTTCATCCTCGACCAAGAATAAGAAGCACGTGCAATGTACAAAGTACTTTGGTTTAACGAGGGAGAGAGTTGCACGGTGGAGACTTGCATATGGGAGTGAGGCAGGGTGGTGGCACAAAAAGCATTTGTGCCTAGGGCACCCAGATGCCTAGAATCAGTACTGCATGGCACTGGTATGCAGGTGCTGTGGTCTCCCTACATGAACTCTGAAGTGCTGGCTAAGTTGTACTGAGGCAGATGCTATGATCTTTGTAATGGTTGCTAAGGTGTTGCTAGGATCTTCCATGTGGTTGCTATGGTGTACCTCGGTAGTTGCTGTGCTCTCCGCAGTGGTTGTGAAGGTATTGCTAGGGTCTTCCAAGTGGTTACTTAGGTGTATCTAGACTGTGGTCACTGTAGTGGTGGCCGTGGTGTTACTATTTGGTTGTTAGGGTTGTCCAAGGTGGTCACTGAGTACCTAGGCCAATTACTATGGCCACTGAACTTGAGCCACTCTTAACCTCGCCCCTGGGTTCAGTGGTGAGTGATATGTTGTGCCTGCTCACCTCTACTCCTGGACTGGGTTGCCAGATACCATATTTTGCATTCTGCCTCTCTGATTATCTGTAAGTCTTGTTTTCTGAGACTCCTAGGTTTTAAGGTCCAGTGGGGTCACGTGAGCGCCATCATTTCCATTTTTCTTTCCAAGAAAAATTCCAGGAAGATGCTGGGATGAGTCATGAGCCTGTCATGAGATAATGATCGGAGTGATGATGAGACGAAATGACGATGGCACGTTGTGACTCTAAGTGGCTTTTCGTATGATAGGAACTAATCTAACTTGTGCATAACGAGACCGGGTGTTGTTCTCTGCAGAAGAGCCGCTAACAGTCGCGCTATCAATCTCATTCCTGCGCTGAAAATGCCACCAGGCAGACTGAAATATGACTTCTTAAACGCAACGGCTTTGTCACTCTCTGCGTCGGCTCTCGGCTCTCTAATAAAACCACATTCTCTGCACTCTTAGGGCTGGATCTCTGCAAGCATCCCAGGAGGCCTCGTTAGGCTCAGCTATGGTGCAAAATTATCTAATGAAGTGGAAAACATGACAGATTTATCAGAATTACTGTGGTTTTGTACCTAATTAAACTTTATCTGGTCGGTTTAAAACACTGAAAGTATAGTGTGCCAAATATTACTGAACATCCAATTTAGGAGACCACACTTTTCTCCTTTGGGAAGTGCTGAAGCTTGAGAGAGCAAGAATGTTACTTTAAGCTCCACATCAACAGATGACGATGCAGCACGATCAGTCATTTATTCAGTAAAGAGGTGATAGGCTACATTTTTCTTAAATTTAATCATTTTCACACCAACAAAGCTTATAAAGGTTAAAAGTTTTAATATATCAAAACAATATTTGTTACAGTACCTTTAATACTTATATATGTACATAACCCCTAAACTGTTGTAGGTTGAATGGGTGGGGCAAAAATGCTGTGTGCTGAATGGGAGGGGCTAAATTGTTGTAGCTTGAATGGAAGGGATTAAATTGATGTAGGTTGAATGTTTGGGACTAAACTTTTTTAGGACAAAGGGGTGGGACTACACTCTACACTCTAGGTTGAATGAGTGGAGCTAAACTGTTGTGTGATGAATGGGTGGGGCTAATTTTTTATAGCCTGAATGGGTGGGGCTAAACTGCTGCAGTCTGAATGGGTGTGGCTAAATCGATGTGTGATGAATGGGTGGGGTTAAATTGTTATAGCCTGACTGGGTGTGGCTAAACCGTTGTGCGATGAATGGGTGGAGCTAAATTGTTATAGCCTGAATGGGTGTGGCTAAACTGCTATAGGCTAAATGGGCACCTACTAAACTACTATAGGCCGGAAGGATGGGACTACCGCTGGTAATTAAATGGGTGGGTCTAAACTGCCGTAGGCTGAATAAGTGGAACTAAAATGCTGTAGGTTGTAGGGGTGGGGCTAAACTCCTGCGAGTTGAATGGGCTGGGCTAAACTGCTGCAGATTTAAATGTCTTTGTGAAATCATAACAGGATGTTTCTGCTGCTTAGTGAACATTTAACAATATTTATTTGACTTTATTTGAGTAATACAGGAGGTGAGACCAGCTTGTTTGAAAGCCCTCCGAGTGCCCCGTCTAAAGCTGGACCTCCTGCATGGAGAAGCGGTGGTGAAGGAGAGGAGCTGTTTGAAAACGGGAAGGCAAACAGGAGTGGAGAGAGCGAGGCAGTGTCAGATAAAAGCGGATTAAAAAGCCCAGATCAGTGCAGGATGTCTGGCCTAATGAGATTTGGGCTGTGCTAATGTATGCCAGAGGAACGTGAGAATAGGATGAAAAGCTTAAGGAAGTCGTGAGGTGCCATGATTATTTCTACCTGTCATTAAGCAATACCTGCACACACTGTTCCCTGTTTAACTGTGTGTGTGTCTATATTTGTTACTGTATATTAATGCTAGACTTACATATACCTGCTTTTCACACACACACACAGAGTGTACTGTTTGCTTTTTTACCGAAACAGCTGTGAATAACTGTAATACTAATGAAGATCTGTATGGCGTTAAAACAGGCTCAGCTTAAGCGTAAACGTAAAACAGGAATTGTAAACGTAAGTTGTAAGTATCGTAAACGTAAATGAAAAACTCTAAATGAAACTGCAAAATCACAAAATCAAAAACATTTGTTTGATGCCTTTTAACTCCTTATGGTTTTAACACCACAGTTATATGCTCAAAATATCTGTTACTATAAGTGTTTTATTTTATCTTTTATGTTTTTATTTTTGACTGTGGTGTTAAAACCATAAGGAGTTTAAAAGCAGTAAAAAACTGAGGGTGAAGAATATTTGGATAGACTTACTAGTATTAGATGACTGATTGGAATGGGATGTGAACATACAGATTTAGAAAAGAGAAAATTGGGTGTTTAAATGCAAAGAAAAGCAATTATGGAGGTATTTTCTTCTTACATTACTAATACTACTACTAATTAAAATAATAATTATAATAATATCTGTGATTAGACGTTTTAGATTTTAGAGTGGTGTCAGGTTGCATAGGGTGCTATGTGTTAGACATCGAGCTGCAGATTTTTGGGGACCTGGCAACCCCGCTGTTGATTAACACACACATGCTGCCCACGGTGGATGTAAATTCACCCTTTAGTAAGTAACCCTGCAAAGCGCGACAAAACGCAAATTTCTTTTGTAACAAACAATTAAACACCACTTTAAAAAAGTGATGAAGCACAAAAGTTTTCACCTTTCACCAAAACGACTCATGATTCAATTCGCGTTGTAAAACTTTATCCAGCAGTGAAGCGCAAGTGATGTTGTAATATCATGTCCCTCTAGCCAATGAGCATTGAGCCCACCCACCCATCAAAAAAGGCTCAGTACAAAAAATAATCATAATCTGTGAATGGTAAAACGTAACGTGTGAAGTGAAAAATAAAAATGAAAAGCGAAAGTGTCAGTATTACATTTACAATAAGTATTTTCGTTTATGATTATGTTTTTAATTTACGATTTTGCAGTTTCATTTACGTTTACGATACTTAAAACTTACATTTACAATTCCTGTTTTACGTATACGCTTAAGGTGAGCCTGTTTTGATGCCATAGATCTGGTGATGAAATGTGGATTACATAAACCTCAGTCTGTGGAAAAAAAAGACTACAAGTAGACAGGTGTTAATTTCTGATGTCTAATATCTGCAGCTGTCGGAGAGGAGGCCGGCACCCATCCAGCCATCTCCATCGGTCGGCTGATGCTGCAGTGGGACATTAAAGTCCTCAGTTATGCTTGGAGACACAACACGGAATGTTTATTATTTTGCCATTAGAATTGTACAGAGATCTGTGTATAATGCATCGGTGCACAGTACAGGAGGAAGTGTTGATGGTGTGAGTGTATATAATGTATTGGTGCACAGTACAGGAGGAACTGATGATGGTGTGAGTGTATATAATGTATCAGTGCACAGTACAGGAGGAAGTGTTGATGGTGTGAGTGTGTATAATGTATCAGTGCACAGTACAGGAGGAAGTGTTGATGGTGTGATTTTGTATAATGTATCAGTGCACAGTACAGGAGGAAGTGTTGATGGTGTGAGTGTGTATAATGTATCAGTGCACAGTACAGGAGGAAGTGTTGATG
>BRDA01030969.1:0-10523 GCA_036984385.1 Crenuchus spilurus | reverse complement strand
TCTCTCTCTCTCTCTCTCTCTCTCTCTCTCTCTCTCTCTCTCTCTCTCTCTCTCTCTCTCTCTCTCTCTCTCTCTCTCTCTCTCTCTCTGTCTGTCGCTCTCCCTCTCTCTCTCTCTCTGTTGGAATAACAGAGATTTGTTATTGTGTATGTAGCCGTGGCTTTAATATTGCCCAGCATTAAAGCATTAGTGGAGGTGGAATCCTCTTTTCAGTATTAAAGGTTACTAATGGTGATATTGTGTTCACTCCCCATCCATTATTCTTAGTGCACACTTCAGAACTTTCATCTATACGGCTGTCCATCAGATACATCAGAGCTCAGAGTGATTCTATAAATACCTTTACTCATTCTCACATTACTATGGGTTAGACATAATAGTGAATGGCCGTAATGCAGAATTACTCAAATTGTCAGGTGTCAAATTGTGCGTACTTTTACACAAAGGACGGCAGATTCTCTCGACTGATATCATAGCGTTCTACCTCTGCACAGCAATAGCTTTAGCACAGCACTGTTAAATGAAGCACCGAATGTCCACGTTCTTAAACAAGCACTGCCCTGGCACAGAGACAGAGGTCAGCACTGTTCCGATGACCCGATGACCCATTTCAGTGTCCCAGTGATTCAGAAATGTTAAATCAGTATAGAGAAATCAATACAGAAGTGTGTTTAACTCATAACAGATGATCAAAGGCATGTTTAGTAATGTATATCTGGTTTTATTTATTCATCAACATCAGGTAATTAGCTCATCATCCATTTCTTCGGGCGCTGGATCAGCTGTAGAAAGGCAAAGTAAAGAAGTGTAATACTTTCATTATTATACTTAAGTATGATTTTCTGAGATGTGAATTTTACTCATTACATTAAATACATTGTTTCTCCTGACTGTAGCAAAGTGGATTACTTACTGTGTATAGTTTTGGTAACAGGTAAAGAATTGTCTGGTAAGATCTGCACTTAATAACATTGAAAAACAAAAAGTAAATAACATTTAATTCTTTAAAAAAATTATTATTTATTTGGAGACACCTGCAGGCTGCTGTCCTGTGCTAGATTCCTGTCTCTAGACACTGTGTGCTGCACTGTGTAGCTTATATGGAAACAGCATCAGGTGTTCACACAAGTTCTAAAAGTAGATAAAGAGAACCCAGTTAAACAAATGAGACACACATATTATACTTGCTCATTTATTTATTGAGGAAAAGGATCCAATATAACATATTTGTGAGGCAAAAGTATGTGAACCTCTAGGATTAGCAGTTAATCTGAAGGTGAAATTACAGTCAGGTGTTTACAATCAATGGGTGACAATCATGTGTGAGTGGGCACCCTGTTTAATTTAAAGAACAGAGATCTATCAAAGTCTGCTCTTCACAACATGTTTGTGGAAGTGTATCATGACACAAACAAATAAGATTTGTGAGGAGCTCAGAAAAAGAGTTGTTGATGCTCATCAGACTGGAAAAGGTCACAAAACCATCTCTAAAGAGTTTGGACTCCACCAATCTACAGTCAGACAGATTGTGTACTAATGGAGGAAATTCAACACCACTGTTACCTCCTCAGGTGTGTCAACCAACAACGATCACTCCAAGAGCAAGGCGTGTAATAGACAGCGAGGTCACAAAGGACCCCAGAGTAACTTCTAAACAACTGAAGGCCTCTCTCACATTCGCTAATGTTAATGTTCATGAGTCCACCATCAGGAGAACACTGAACCACAAAGGTGTGCATGGCAGGGTTGTAAGGAGAAAGTCACTGCTCTCCAAAAAGAACATTACTGCTCATCTGCAGTTTGCTAAACATCACGTGGACAAGCCAGAAGACTATTGGAACAATGTTTTGTGGACGGATGAGACCAAAACAGAACTTTTTGGTTTAAATAAAAATCATTAAATATGTGAATAAATATGTATATGGTTTGTGTATTGTGGTGAGTTTATAGAGAATATGCTTTTAGTGTATAGCTCAGTAAGTCTAGAGCAAAATCACAGCAGATAGAAAATGTCTCAATCATTTAATTAAACATCTTTTCTTCTGTTTCCTTTCATTTTGTCTGATCTGTCAGTCTTATTGATTAATAGTCAGCTCGGACAGTTGGTCTTTCTGATACATAAGCTAGTCAGCTTCATTAGGAAAGGAATTGTTTGGATGGAGCCACAGATGCAGGAGTGAGTGTAGCTTACAGTGGCTGTGTACTGTGAGTTTTAAATGACTATGATAAAACAGATAGTTTTGGTCGTAAAATCTGGTGCCACAAATTTCATGCAGTTAGTTAAATAAATAGCTAAGCTAGCTGAGTAGTTTGCGGCACACTGAAAATGGAACGTTTAAAGGTAAATTTTAATACACTGTGAACATACTTGAAGAGAATAAAAAAAATTTAATTGACCCCCTGGAGTCTGAGGGTATCTGATGTAGTCTGACATGCATAATTTTTTTTACAAATTACACCCATCTAAAATTATTTTTCCCAAAGTGTTACACAGACTTTTGTTCAGCACAAACTCAGCAACAACAGAGTCAGAACAGTAAGAGTGTCATAAATCTATATTTTGATTAAATCTGCTCTAAACTTAGACTTTCCAAAAACCTGTTTTCAGATGTGCTGATATATTGTGGAAAAAAAAACCACTCTAAACATTTCTAGCCAAGACTTTTGAGCTCAGAACTGAATAAACAGAGGTGTTGACTACACACTGCTCATTACAGTTTTTAGAAATTGTATGTTGTTTTATTTCTAAAGCTTAACTAATGTGACTTGACTCATTCAGTGGCTCCTAGATTGAATATTTATGAGATGAGTGAGAGTTGAGAAGTTTCTATGTCCGTAATTTCCATGTCATTATCATATGAATGACAGATTGTGTCATTTTGGCGGGAAAATATGCGCAGCTGTCTGACTCGCTCTCACAAACATGTCTCTCCTTATTTAAGCTCCTCTAACAAATATCTATATAAGCTATATATATTTGAAAAGTAGACTCTTTAAGGTTTCTGGAATATGTTTTGGTTTGTTTCTAGAATAAAATCGCAGTTATATAAGTGTTATTACTGGATTTTGTTAATATGCCGGTGGGAGAGTCGACTCCAGGGAGACAGACTGTTGTAAAAATGACAAAAATGAAGAAAGCACCATGAAACAGATAATGTTTACAGACCTGGTGCACCTGGAGAAAAATGTCACGGTTGATTTAGAAAAAGTCAACAGAGCTGAACCAAATTCTTCATCAGTTCTGTGCTGCAGTGAAGAACAGAAAAGGTGAATCTGACAGTTTCAAAAGCTGTGTTGGCTTATGTGTTGAACAGGTACATCAATAGACCAGCTTAGTCCAGAGGTGTCAAACTCCAGTCCCAGGCTTAGTCTTTCTTGCTGTATTCAAGTATAAGTTTCACATTTTTGTTGCTGTTTTATTCCAAACTCTAAAACCAGTGATCTCAGGACAAGAACAGTGTAATATTCTGATATCAGATGCTGTAGATTAATATTCATCCTCATGTTGCCATGTGTTAACTGTTTACAGACTGCACAGGGCAGCGGGAGAATAGTTTATTGTGAATGATATAAAAGCAAGAAGCCACTCGAGGCCTTGCGTTACTGTGATTTTTCATGAGGAAGGAAGTTGTAGTTACTCTGCTTCACGTTGTGCCAAAAACAGCCTCCCCCGTGATAAAATCACAGTAACGCATGGCCTCTTGTGTCTTAATGTGTAGGCAAACTGTTTCATTCTGATCAAAAATGGAGACATACGATGTGCATACGGTTTGTATCCCACATAGCATACAGATGTGGGCCACTTCTGGCTGAGAAATGGCACTGCTTGCCCACTGTTGGCACTGGCAAACTGCATTTGAGCCAAATGTGGCCCTTATATTAAAAATACACACTTGGCCCACATGTACCATAACAGATGTGGTCCAATTCTGGCAGAAAAATGCCAGTGTTACATACATTTGGCTGATATGTGGTCCTAAGCTGGCATATATGTGGCCCACATCTTGACTGGGAACGGTGTGCCCAAGTGACGTCAATCCACGCGGCAAGTGAGAGAATGAGATGGGGGATGAGGGCCAGATGTGGGCCAGAATATACATTACATTACAAATAATTCATTACATCTTTATTCTACACACAAGTGCATCTTAAAGAAAGGGATATGACACAGTATCAGAGTGATGGTCATCTGAATGACATATCCTCACTTCCTGTGATTCTTTCCTGACCAAATGTCAGTCAGAGAGAGATTTAAGGTTTTTTTAGATGAGTACTTAGAAGGAATTTGTTTACTTCCACCGTCTCTGATCAGGAGTGTTGATGTACAATGCAAGACAATGCTGAGGCACATCTGAGCACCATGAGTGTCTATTTAACTTTAATTTCATGTTATTTCTCATTTTACTGTCATGAGCCATTCTGAGACAGAAGGCTGGGAAGTGTTTAAAAGTCCTTTTTAAAATTCAGCTGTCCCTCTCTCTCTCTCTCTCTCTCTCTCTCTCTCTCTCGTTTCCTTTGCTTTGTGTGCTTTTCCACAGCTCTCACACTCTTCGTTAATGCATAATAAATTCCAGATCACAAAGCTGCCAGTGTGCCGAATCCTCCTGCACTGGTCTCTCTGTCTGCACAAAGACCTCCTCTGTCTCCCAGAGGATCGGAGAACTCAGCTAGGCTGATCATCAGAGAACAGGGCTGCGGTGGCTTTGTTTGAGGCAGGAGGCTTCGGGGCCACACACGGAGCATGCCGGCTCTCCATCCGATGAATATAATTGTGATGGTAATTCATTTCAAATGAAACTTTGAAGAGGCACATTTTAAGGATGCAAAGTCAACCCAATTTAGCCAAAGGTGTCGCCTCCAGCTGAGGGATTTTTTAAAAATATACTTTTGTAAATTTGCCCTTGGGTGGCATAAAAAGTTAAGTCATCTTGGCATGTAGGGTAGCAGGATGGTATTTAGAAACACTTTATTTGAAGACTACCTACACAGCGACTTAACACAGGTAACAAGATTTAAAAAGCTGTACCTGAGGACTTGAGGACAGCTTTTGGTAGTATTTGAAGTAAATGAAGTGAATGACATTGCACTGATAGAAGTGACTGACATTTTAATAGACAGGTTCAATTCCAATGAATGGAAGTAAAGACGAAGAAGCAAGATGGATGGATACAATCAGAAGAATCATGAACGAGCCGTTGAGAAACCCGTTGATGGGTAACTATCCACATGGCCTCCAGGACTCGGAATTGACTTGATGGCACTTAGTAATAATAAAGAGATGGAGATACATAACAATATCATTTCTGGTGCCCTCAAAATAACATTTCATACCGAGAACTTTGTTACTTTAGTTTGATAGAATTTTTGATAAAATGTACAAAAGTTTGTTTTAAATGGACATTTGTTGCATCAATCAAGTTAAATTTGGAGTTCTTACGTCAATATAATGTAACGTAGTTCAACAAAAAATCTCATTTAATATGTCAATTACAGACATAAGATGTTCGTTAGTACACTCTTTAAAAAGATGGTTCTTCACGCGTTCTTTAGTAATGAAAATTGTTCTATATTACATTACATTACATTACATTCAGCGGACACTTTTATCCAAAGCAACTTACAATAGTGGGAAAATACAAATGCGAAAAATACAAAAGTTAAATAATTAACATTTGGATATCGAATGCTGAGTGCATATCAGTACTCATGGGGAGTATTTGGGATCACTAGAGCAGGTGCTCTTTGAAGAGCTCAGATTTTAGGAGTTTCTTGAACCCAGTGAGGGACACTGTGCTCTAGTGGTGGTAGGCAGCTTATTCCACCATCTGGGAACTACTGAGGAGAACAGTCTGGATTGCTTTGTGTGAATGTTAGGCAAAGCAAGGCGACGTTCAGTGGAGGAGCGCAGCGACCGGGCAGGAATATAAGCTTTTAGGAGCGAGTGCAGATAAGAGGGAGCCTGCTCTGTCATCACCTTATAGGCGATCATGCAGGCTTTGTGATTGCAGCAATCGCAAGCCAGTGTAGCTCAATGAGCAGTGGGGTGACATGTGCCCGTTTTGGATGGTTAAAAACCAGACATGCTGCTGCATTCTGGACCATCTGTAGTGGTTTAATAGTGCAGGCTGGGAGGCCTGTTAGCACAGCGTTGCAGTAATCGAGGCGTGAGATAACCACAGCTTGTACCAAGAGCTGAGTAGCATGTTGCGTTAGGAACGGAGATATATAGAACCATGAACACTTAAAGAACCGTGTTCATGGATAAAATGTCCTTTCCATGGTGAAAGGGTTCTTGAGATTGATGAGGAGTGTGTTGTATACAGTCCAACAGAGATCATGGAGGTTAGATTGTCCGTGTGTGTGTCTGCACCCAGCAATAGATTGGCGCCATGTCCTGGGCTTAGTTAAGATAGTGTAATGCCCAGCCCTGTGCCCAGTGAGTGGGTAGGGGAGTACCTGCGACCCTGATAAGGATTAAGCAGGTGTGATAATGGATGGATGGATGGATGGATGGTAATTGTAGCCTCTGCAGTCTCAGTGTTTGGGTTTGTTTGCTTTCTGACAGCTACACCACAGACTCCACCACCCTGTAACAGCAGTACAGTCTGGTGAATAGATGAGAACTTTATATTTCAAGCATTTCCAAGTTAATTTGAAAAAGCAACAAAGCAGTAGATTTAGACTCAGCACTGCAGTGTAATGAAAAAACAAACTGAACTCAGTTATAAACATTTCTAGCCCACATTAGCAGTCCAGGCATGTTCTGCTCAGTAAATGAAAACAATAACAATCACAGTGTGATCATCTTCACCATTTGTGTCACCATTTTCAAAAAGCTGCAGTTTGTCCATCCGTACGAGAACGCTGAAATGGAGTTTTCATAAATCTCTGCCCTGAGGAGCGTTTTCATGTGAATGTGAGGCCGGAACAGAGGAAAAGCTGCATTTGGAGGAGTCTTAAAGTCAGTCCTGCCATACTTACTAATGCTTAATATTCAACATGTCTATTATGATTGTAACAACATTTGGTGCTTGATTTTCTCTACATTCTGTAGTTTCCATAACCCTTTATGTGAAGGCTACCTATATATGTGTGTCAGCAGTGGCGGCACTCCACACACGCATACCACGCACTGTGCGAGGGCCACCATGATTTTTGGGGGGCACCACACGTCTTCGGGGGACACCACTCGTCACTTTTGATCGCAACCTTCCCCCCACCCCCAGGGGAACAAGCTTCATAGACAGTCATACAAAAGTACGGTGACCAGATCCGAGATAACGAAAAAGAGGACACCCCAGCAGGTTTTTTTTTTTTTTTTTGTGCTTGAACATAAATGGTATTATTATTATTCATTATTAATAAATATTGACAAATAATGATTTTATTAATAATTACTAGTTACTTTTAATAATATACTATTAATAACTATGAAATTTATTATGAATAATAAAATAATAAAATTAATATTAATCATTAATCATTATTACATATTATTAAAAAAGCATATAAATATAATTACAAGCTTTAAAAAAATTATTAAAGCATGTAAGCATAAAATTATCACCCAATCCTTTTCAGTCAACTTCACTTCAGCTCATTATCACCAGTGTTACACTTATGTTTGGACTGTATGGTCAATAGATCTTATTTACACAGAATTATTCCTCATTTTTGAGCAAAAATAAGCAGAAATTCGGAATTATTTTGATAATAGTTACACTTAGAGGCATGTAAATAGAAGGCTTATCACAGACTGGTAGACACACGCACCAAATAAACGCTCAACATGTAAACAACTTACAGGTGAAAACAGACTGCCAGCCAAATTGCAGTCCAGACTTCATTTGAGGGAGTGACAGCGGCGACGGCCAATCACACATTAGCAAGAAACGGCAGAGCCAATCGATGAGCTTGTGGCAGCCTAAAGGGAAACCGGCTTGTCTTTCAGCTGGGTCTCCATTAAATATAGTGTAACATTTCACTCAAGCAAGCCAAATGGAATAGTGGGAGGGTGAGACTAGTTTGTAAATGAAACGCTTATTGAGTAAAACAAAATCCTGGACGTTTGTGAAATTCCGCCAGGACGTGTTTTTTAAATCTCAAAAAGAGGACATGTCTGGGTAAAAGAGGATGTCTGGTCACCCTATACATAAGGTTTTTGTTTTTTAAGTATTCATTATCGGGGGTGTGTGGGTGGTTACGCACGTGGGGCACCTACATGCCTAGCGCCGGCACTGTGTGTCAGCACCATCCAGGGCCTCGCCACCTCTCCTTGTCATTCATGCTTGGGTTCGTCCCCCGCATGTCTTTCAATATGTCATTTGTACACACACCCCTGTGATGTCACTTCATTGTTCACGTCTGTTCCCTCATTTGTCACTAATTACTTCCCTTATAAATTCCCTCTGGTAGTCCGTGTCTTTGTCAGTGCATGGTTCATAATAAAACTCTCACGTTTGGACTTATCCTGACTTCCCGTCTTCTTTGCCTCAATGCTACATCACCAGCGCTACGTGATAAGGTGCTTCATAACATTCATAAGCATTTAATATGCATTTATAATGCAATGTTATGAATAGCCAACATGACATAAGATGTTTTATGAAATTACTTGATATTGTATTGATAACATGCATTAAAATACTGCACTACTAATAGTGTTACCAACATTTCTAGAAGCTTCTTTCTTTCTTTTTTCATTTAATATTACATGTTTATTCCCAAAAAGAAAGGATTTACATTTACATTTGAGGCATTTAGCGGACGCTCTTATCCAGAGTGATGTACAGTTGGGGGTTAGGTGCCTTGCTCAAGGGCACTTCAGTCATGACCTGGCAACCTTCCGGTTACAAGACCAGATCTTACCACCAGGTCACGGCTGCCCCTATTTCTTAATCATTTACTAATACAGTGGTAACCCTACTTATGAGTTTAATCCGTGCAGGAGCCGAGCTCGTTAGCTGGTTTGCTCGTTAGCTGGATGCATTAGCTGACCTCTTCTTCTATGCTAGCATCTAGGGGATGCTACGACTGCAGCGCCCCTAGTGGTTGGCATACTTGAAACAAATTTACGCTATTCGTTACTTGGAATTTTACTCGTTACCTGGAACAAAAATATTCTGAGATCTCGACTCGTTACCTGTAATATTTGTTAGTATTGATGCTCGTAAGTAGGGTTACCACTGTACTCTAGTCCTCTGGCACATTAAATACATTATTTAGGGCATGTGTCATGAAGTTCCTATGAAGGAAGTCCTTAAATAAACCCGTACAGAAGCCGGTATGTGCCTGTTATGTAGGCTGGATAGGGCCTGATAGGGCAGACTCAGCGTGCTGTACATAATGTTTTCAGAAAAGATGGGCTATTTGAAACCTTTAATTTGATTTGATCTAATTTGATTTGTGCTCTTAAGATTATGAGTCACTTGTTTAGTAGTTTTGTCAGCTTTCGGCAATAAAGCGCCATTAATGCAAAGTGCAGTTTTAATTCATTCAGATTTCACTGCGTATAATTCATACTTAGCTGATACAAATGAAATTTCTCTCCTGGTTAACTTGAGGATTTATTCAATATTACTTAACACTAAAATATCCAGAATACAAAACCTGAAATGTTCCTCGTACCAAATGGCTAACATTATTGCCTCAAATGTGTTGGCTGATGTACGTCTCGATTAGCATAACACATTCAGCATTTTTCTTTCCTTTCAGGCCTTCACAAACATTACTTGCCAAGATCTATTAATTAAGGAATAATTGTATATTTCTTGCACTAATTTCTCGGCGACGCCCACTGAGATCTAGTTCACATTTCATTTCCCTTCTCTTCAGTCATGCATGGAGCTGGGCTCGCGCTCTTACCCCAGCTCTGCTTTAATGTATTTGCATGTGAAATTAGATACCATCTTTCTAATTATGCTCATAAGCATAATCTCATTGCTCTTATCAATTCTTCTGTACACGAGTTCAAAAGACAAATCAACATCAGCGGGGAGAAGTGTCACAAAGTCAAAGCCCATAACACTTATCTCATTTTCACTTTTCTCATTCGCACTCATCTGATTATCAGCCTGGGGGGACTGGGGCTTAAGAAAAGGAGAGTGTGTGTGGTTATAGAGTGAGGCTGAGAACATATACCTAAACACACTTTTGCTATTAACCCTGTGAACTGCAGCCTTAATTATTACTCAGATAAGAATCTTAGGATGTATTATTCACTAACGAGTTCACCGAATTATTCTGTAATTACTATAAAACTAAGTTATGAGAGAGAAGATCTGAACTGTGGACCCACATCTGTTCCTGTGCTGAGTGGTACAATCAGAAATCACCATTGTTTACATATTTCACCACTTACTCCAGAGGTACATTACCAGTCAAAATGTTTCCAGTTTTTACTGTAAATTATTGGGTTTAATGTGTCACTAGCAGTGTTGCGAATAACGGCGTTAAAAATAACGGCGTTACGTAACGACGTCATTTTGTCAGTAACGGGATAAAATAATTAATTACTTTTCCTG
>BRDA01030968.1:0-20536 GCA_036984385.1 Crenuchus spilurus | reverse complement strand
GGGGGGGGGGGAATGCTTTTGCAAGGCACTGTATTATAGGAGAGAGGGGGAGAGTAGAGGAGAGAAAAAAAAAAAAAACATAAATAATACATTATATATTAATTACATTTAGATTTATTCTGACATTTACATGTATTATTTTAAATGTAAAGACAAATGCAAAATTGATAAAAACAAAAATGTAAAGAAAAGATTTTCCAAATCTCAAAAATAAAAGAAAATAATGTTCCACTAAATATGAATAAATCTTCACTAATGTAATGTGAAGTTTAAAAGCTGTAGTTATTAGAAATAATACACATAAATATGTGGCATTATTTTGGTAACTTAAAATGATTAAATCATGGTGAATGAAAGCTTTCTCTCATTCTTTTTTTTTATTCTGTTTTATTTTCTCTCTTTCCTTCTCTGCCAGGTGAGTGTTCAGGAAGTTGTGGAGAATCATGCTGCACTGAATTGAGTAACGGTAACGTTTTTCACTTAAACCCACAACAACTGCACACACATCCAGTGCAGTCATAAGTTATGATTCACCTTATAATAGTTTTGAAACAGATCCATTGGAAGACAACTGGCCTTCCCACTGGCAAGAACAGATTTACTATGTTGTCCATCCACCTTCTTAAATCCAGTTCAGGGTCTTAATATGTTGTTTTGAATTTTATTATTAAATAGAATATATAAACAGTACACTTAAACAATACACTTCCTTAGTTCCAATCATACATAATTAGTTCCTGACTTTTTATTATTATTATTAACCAGGGACATACCTTTTCCTAGGTAATCTGAGAGAAGAAAACTATCAGCCAATCATATCGCACTTATTAAGTTGTAAGCCAATCAGATCAGACATGAGGGCGGAGTTTTTGGCGCTAAATTAACATCAGTTATCCCCTGAAATTAGCTAAAATCTGACCAAATTAAACAGTACTCTTTATTTAAAATGTATAGCTAAAAGACACAGTCAAGCTCTAAGTAGTTACAACAGTTGCTACGAGCAGTATGGTAAGTATAGCGGTCTTTTGTGCTTTATTCAGTTACTGGTTTGCTAACTAGTTTTCCCTGACAGTTAAAGAAAAGGTGATATAATGCTAATGCTAACTTACTGACAAACTCCACAGATGGTGAAGAGACAGTGTTAGTAACAGCTCTTTATGTTATCACTTTTCATATTTCTCTTCTGTATTTTGACAACCTTAAGGTAAAACTAAAGTTTCTTAATTAAGGTAAAGAAAAACTGATATAATGCTAACACTAACTGACAAACTGTTTTTAAAAACTCCACAGATGGTGAAGAGACATAATTAATGTTTTTAACAGCTATTTTTATGATCAATCTTAATTTTTCTCTTCGGTATTCTGACCAGTTAAATGTAAAACTAATTTTTCCTCAGGTAAAGAAAAGGTGATATAATGCTAACACTGGCTAACTGACAGACTGTTTCCAGAAACTCCATAGTGAAAACAAACAAAATCATCAACAACTTTTACATGATCTATTTTTCAATTTATATTAAGTATTTCCACACAATCCATCCAGTATTACTAGTATAATTAAAAAAAAAAATCTGATAACGTAACCTTTTTGTTATAATCTTGATCAGTATTTATCAGTTTATATTTGAATATTATAAGTATAGTTAAACAGAAATCCAGACTCAAATTATTAGGTAAAATATTCCATTTGGAATTTGAGTAAATTACTATTCAGGCAGTATCAATATTAATACAAAAAATAAAAAAGTCTTAAATATGTAATTATACATGTTAAATGTGTTAATGTAAATGGTTTTAGATAACCTAGTAGCTCTTTTAGTGTTTACAGTAAGATAAGGTCAATGAAAATTTCTGTGTTCAGTTAGCCTGACAGTTTTATATTCCAAATTTTTTCATCCTGTACATGGAATCAAAGAGTCAGCAGCTCTGATGAAGTAAGGTGACATTATTAAATAATATAGTTAATGATATCTCATTAATCACTTTTATATTTAGTTATTGTAGTTAAAATATTGTGCTCTTCTAAAATATTGTGTTACTAAACACAGGCATTGTGGAACTGAAGAAGACTGACAGACTGAAGAAGCAGATCTGGTGGGGATAGTGTCCAGAATAAAGTAAGAATTATTTAAACTTTACCTTAATAATTTGTAATGCTATGAAGAAACAGACCTACTCTGCTATTGCTTCTCTGAAAGTTCTTGATGAACACACATGCTTGCAGCCATTAAAAAATTCTCCTCTGTGAGCACACATTCTATTATTAAACAGCAAAAAACTGGAGATGCAACGATATATAATTTTTGAATTTAATATCATAACCTATAATTAACAACTGATTATGGCCAGTAACTGTATCACACCAGTACTTTAAAAAAGCAACTGTGGCGTGGTGGGTAGGGTTCTGGTCTTGTGAGCAGAAAATTGTTGGTTCTAATCCACAGGGAGGTCATAGCTGAAGTGCCCTTGAGCAAGGCAGCTAACCCTGGCTTTGGGCATATGTTCTCAAAGCCCAGTTTTACTGCATGGATGGGTTAAGTGGTCAAATTTTGTTGTGTGTAATCACTTTGGCAAAACTTTAAAGTATTTTAATGGAAAGAATATAGTTTATGTTCCATGTTTAAAGCGCTCCGGCCGGGGGCTGGATTTCCAGCTTTTCGAGCGATGCAGCAGTCTATTGGTCTGCCTCAACCAAACTTTAATTAATAGACAGATATTACAGCCAGTCAGAACTCAAGCTTGCGTTGTCTTGACCAATGACTAATAGTAAAGTAGCTCATAGAAAAGCAGTGTGTGTGTTCGGTTTGGTGGACAAATCAAAATGCAAGATAAAGAATAGAAAATGGAGTTCGTCACACCGGGACAAGATACACTTTTACTGGAGGAAGGATTTAAAAACAACTGGCACTGGGCATGGCTAGAGGTAAGAGGACAAGACGGGAAGCCGCTGAGCAGTTGGTGCCACAAACTGTTAGTTTTCATATTTGTATTTCTCTAAGGTGATATTAATCATAACATAGTGCTAATATTTATTATGTATGTAAAATCCACTCCCAGTAATACCCCAGTCACTTTCACTGATGGGTGACTTTATGCTAAAATGTAATCAGCTTGACTTTTGATGGTTTGTAGACCATTCACCTTCCTCTTGGTCAACTTCCAGAGATTTTCTGGAATTTTGGAATTTATGAATTCAGGTTTATGAATTATGGACACTGGGCTGGATATTTATAGTGAACACTTAAATTGCATTTATACAGCCTTGAGAAAAAATTACTGCACCTGTAGTTCAGCTGTTTTATTGGTTTTCTAAATGTGACTAAAAAGGGCAGAAAATATTTGACTTAGTTTGCTGTAGAGATTAATTTACCTGTTATTTGTTATACCACAGCATATAAAATATATATAGATTATAGTGTTTGATGCATTTTGCAATGAACCAACTGAAAATGAAACAAAAGAAGTGCTTCCCACTCCCATGGCCAAATTCAAGTTAAACTTACAATAATGACATATTTAAAAATTAAGGGAAAAAAAACCACCCACAGGGAATTTGAACTGACCTTTCATCTAGTAGACTTTAGCATTTAGACTTAAATACTCTGGAGAAAGAGATAAGGCAGTAACTACTCTCTAAATGGGCCTTTTCTGCGTGTTTGTTTTTGAAACTGCAGACTCATCAAATGAAGAACAAACACAAGCTCTTCACTTGTTTCTGCAAAATTGCTCACAGCACGTTTCCCGACTCCTCAGTGCACGCCAGGTTTAAATGCAAATGCAAAGCGCTGCAGGCACTAGCAAACAAAAGCACTTCTCTAAATAACCCAACAACTCCATAATCATAACCTAATTATGGCTGAAAGTGGCTGCAGAAAGACTGTTTGTACAGTAAACGTAATGGAGAGTCCTTGTTAGAGAGATTTAAAAATTTACAGTGATTAAATATTTATGGTGCACTGAAAGAAATAAACACTAGCTCAGTAAATAAGATAATTGCAAATGATTCTGCATTGCACATACCCAACACCCATACGCATAACTCAGTTTAATGGTGTCTGTGAGCAAACATGTCTAGAAGGCCACAGGCAACTTCTGAGACACTGACAGCAGGATGTGTCACATTATGACTGATAAGCAACCAATCTGCAGAAAAGGACACTGGTGTGATCGTTTCTTCCACCACAGAACAGGAAAATACGCCACAACTTTCCACTACGCAGTAGAGGAATGCAGAAGTTAGCCTTTAGCTTCAACATGAAGCAAAATAAAGAGGCTCTAATGTAGAACAAATGCACTAGAAGGCATGAGCATGAGTTTATACTGCCCCAAAACCACCCTGCTAGTGAGAAGTATCATTATCTTTCAAGAAGTACCAACATAGCAGCTTCTTAAAATGTCTGGCATCTGTCAACATGGGAAGTATATTGAAATATATATAAAAATGAATAATGAACTGTAAATACTGTTAGTTATTGTAAGTTTATTGTAATAATTTGTAGTTTCTTAAGTTACAGTATATAATTTTGTTACATCCCTATATAGTTACAGTTAACTATGTATTGTTCTAAATAGGCAAAAATGACCAGAAATGCAACAAAATAAAATGTTTTTTCTTTCCAAAGCAGGATTGTGTACACAAAAATAGATTCATGTTCAGATCATAATACATCATCTCTTCTGACAATAGTGTAATCTGCACTTTCAAGACAATGTAAGCAGTGACATTTTGCCTTTAAAAAACTAAAAATTATTTTATGTGGTAAGAAGCAATTTAATTCATTTAACCTCCTAAGACCCAAATATGGTATGGCATATATTCTTTATTTCTCTTTGCTATTTGGGCTGATTGGCACCTGATTAGTGTAAAAACAAAGAATAATCTTTTTACATGATGATTTCTGAGGTGGCAGTATAATGGCCTCATAAGAGAAGACCAGGCAAAATTTTGTTTTGTGGTCTAAACAACCCAAAATGTGATGTCCACATACAGTCATGGCCGAAAGTGTTGGCTCCCCCTGAATGTTTTCCAGAAAATTATTGTAATTACACATGTTTTGTTATACACATGTTTATTTCCTTTGTGTGTATTGGAACAACTTCACAATTTCACACAAAACTCCAAAAATGGGACAGACAAAATTATTGGCACCCTCAACTTAATATTTGGTTGCACACCCTTTGGATAAAATAACTAAAATCAATCGCTTCCTGTAACCATCAACAAGCTTCTTACACCTCTCAACTGGAACTTTGGACCACTCTTCTTTTGCAAACTGCTCCAAGTCTTTCATATTTGAAGGGTGCCTTCTCCCAACAGCAGTTTTAAGTTCTCTCCACAGGTGTTCAATGTGATTTAGATCCGGACTCATTGCTGGCCACTTTAGAACTCTCCAGCGCTTTGTTTCCATCCATTTCTGGGTGCTTGGGGTCATTGTCCTGCTGGAAGACTCATGACCTAGGACGCAAACCCAGCTTTCTGACACTGGGCCCTACATTGCGACCCAAAATCCTTTGGTAATCTTCAGATTTCATGATGCCTTGCACACAGTCAAGGCACCCAGCTCCAGAGGCAGCAAAACAACTCCAAAACATCTTTGAACCTCCACCATATTTGACTGTAGGTATTGTGTTCTTTTCTTTGTAGGCCTCATTCCGTTCTCGGTAAACAGTAGAATGATGTGCTTTACCAAAAAACTCTATCTTGGTCTCATCTGTCCACAAGATGTTTTCCCAGAAGGATTTTGGCTTACTTACATACATTTTGGCAAACTGCAGTCTAGTTTTTTATGTCTCTGTGTCAGCAGTGGGATCCTCCTGGGTCTCCTGCCATAGCGTTTCATTTCATTCAAATGTCGACAGATAGTTCGAGCTAACACTGATGCACCCTGCGCCTGCAGGACAGCTTGAATTTCTTTGGAACTTGATTGGGGCTGCTTATCCACCATCTGGACTATCCTGCATTGCAACCTTTTATCAATTTTTCTCCTCCGTCCACGTCCAGGGTGATTAGCTACAGTGCCATTGGTTGTAAACTTCTTGATTATGTTGCGCACCGTGGACAAAGGAACATCAAGATCTCTGGAGATGGACTTGTAACCTTGAGATTGTTGATATTTTTCCACAATTTTGGTTCTCAAGTCCTCAGACAGTTCTCTTCTCCTCTATCTATTCTCCATGCTTAGTGTGGCACACACAGACACACAATGCAAAGATTGAGTCAACTTCTCTCTTTTTTATCTGGTTTCAGGTATGATTTTTAAATTTCCCACACCTGTTACTTATCACAAGTGAGTTTGAATGAGCATCACATGCTTGAAACAAAGTTATTTACCCTCAATTTTGAAAAGGTGCCAATAATTTTGTCCAGCCCATTTTTGGAGTTTTGTGTGAAATTATGTCAAATTTGCCTTTTTTTTCCCTCTGTCTTTTGTGTTGTTCCAATTAGAGATGGGCGATATGGACTAAAAAATTTATCACGATAATTTCTAGGTTTTATGACAGTAACAGTAAGTGACAATAAAAAATTATATATATTAGTCTAAACTTTTGTTTTATAAATCTGTCACTACATTCTGTCTTGAGAGCCCTAAAATAATACTAGAAACCACTAAATTACAATAATTGAGTTCAACTAGTACACCTGTGTTGCAAAATTGTAGTGACACCTATTAAACAAGTCTAAAATATGAGAACAAATTTGACATTTATTTAAATGCTTTACACCTTCAAAAATAACTTGGCTTATAAAAATCACAAAATAGTACAACCGTAAACACAACATGATAAAAAACAATTTCAATAAATTCCAGTGAACATGTAAAACTGAAATCCCTTTGTCAAAGAATGCAGAAATAAGGCTGTCAGGAACATCTGTATGTGCTTTACACCTTCAAAAATAACTTGGGTTAAAGTAGTACAACTGTAAACACAACCTGATAAAAAAATAATTTAAATAAATTCCAATGAACATATAAAACTGAAATCTTTTTTGTGCAAGAATGCAGAGAGAGCGAGCTAGCACTGGTAGGCTAGGCTAGAGCAAGGCTAGCACTGGTAGGAACATCTGTATGTACTTTACACCTTCAAAAATAACTTGGCTTATAAAAATCACAAAGTAGTACAACTTTAAACACAACCTATTGAAAAATAATAATTTCTGAAATACATTTTTTGTGCAAGAATGCAGAAATAATGCTGGCAGGAAAATCTGTATGTGCTTTACACCTTTAGATTTTTGGTCAAAAAGACCAGAATATTATCTGTGGCTGGTTTCAGAAGAGACCGTTGGCAAGTTACCACATTTCCTCCAGCACTGAAGACCCTTTCTGAGACTGAAGGTCAGTCAGTCTCTCTCTCTCTCTCTCACTCACTCACACACACACACACACACACACACACACACACAAACGCGCACACGCGCTTTCTCTCTCTCTCACCCACTGGCTTTCTCTGTCTCGCTCTCTCTCTCTCTCTCTCTATCTCTCTGTGCTGCCCTAATAAGGCACGGTGGCTTAGTGGTTAGCATGTTCGCCTCTCAGCGCTGAGGTCATGGGTTCGAGTCTACATCTGAGCGGAGTTTCCATGTTCTCCCCGTGTCTGCGTGGGTTTCCTCTGGGGACTCCAGTTTCCTCCCACAGTCCAAAAACATGGAGGTCAGGTGGATTGGCTACTCTAAATTGTCTATGTGTGTGTTCACCCAGCGATGGACTGGCGCCCTGTCCTGGGCTTAGTTGAATAGTGTAATGCCCTGCCCTGCGCACAGTGAGGGGGTAGGGGACTGACCCTGATGAGGATAAAGTGGGTGTGATAATGAAGGAATGAATAATAAATATTGTAGTGTTGTCCATGTCAAGGTCACGCAGTATGGGTGACATCATTACCGAGAAGCACTTGCGGGTTGTACACAGTTTGTTCATATTGGTTATTTTATGCAGTTGTGTTATGCTTAGTGTTTTATTAATGTAGTCATCATCCTGTGTTGGTAGATGTGATTAATTTGTTTACGTGAGTAACTTACCGTCTGTGAGATGTGGAGTAGCATTAGTGTCATGAGCAGCTTGTGTATTTAGCTTTAATCTTAAGTGTTAACAAGTGAGCATATAAAATGCTTTGCATAGTGCTGGATGCTATTCTTTCCCACCACCCCACAATATGTAAGTTTTAAGTTCTGTATAGTTAATCTGGTTGATGACTTGAGCATCAGGGACGGTACTAGGGCAGGGCTACGGAGCTATAACCCTCCTTCTGTCTCTGTCAACAGGATTGCTCGTGCAACCCCACACACACCGGACCACAAATTAAACTGAACACGCGTGCGTGAATGCTTCACTCCCTCCGTGAGGGTGACGATTTTATTGCGGGAGCGGGACGAAAACAAGCGGGAGACCTCTAGCGGGAATTTATTGTTTTTATTGCGAGATGACAAATAATTACTGTGGGGAGTTTCTTTGACGGTATATCGCACACGATAACATATTGCCCATCCCTAGTTCCAATACACACAAAGGACATAAACATGTGTATAACAAAACATGTGTAACTGCAATAATTTTCTGGGAGAAATACTTCATTTTCTGGAAAAAATTCAGGGGTGCCAACATTTTCGGCCATGACTGTATGTGGACATGCCAGGTCCTAGGAGTTTAATACTTGAGCAAAGGCTATAAATTCATGTTACTACATGAAGTATTTCTTTGTTTTGTTTAATTTTAATAAATTTTTACAGTGTATAAAGGTCATGGAGGACCAGAGAGGGATTAAAGCTTCACTGTAACATTATTGCAGAGCCCAAGCTGTACATTTATTAGCACTTTAGGCAGCAGCTGTGGCCTAAAGGTTAGCAAAGCAGGTTTGGGACTAAAAGGGTGCCAGTTTGATCCCCTGAACCGGTTAGAAAAATCTGGGGCTGAAGCATCCTTGAGCAAATTACCTGTCCACAGTTATGTATGTATGTGTATGCATGTTCTCCCTGGAAAGAGTATCAATAAAACGCACCAGACATTTTAGACATTATTTTAAATGTCTAAGTCAACTTGTCCTTACCAGTTTCTCTTCCAGAATAGAGTGAGTTATTTGCCATTGCAGCTTCTTCAGATTCTGCATGAAGGCTACTTCTCTGTGTTGCTCCTCTTTCACCCCAATTCATCTGCACAGAAACAATCATAACACCATAATTACTTCTGAACTGCATTTATAAACATATTCATGTCAGCCAAGGATGTCAATTGGTTATCCAGAATAGTGTTATTAAAATCAGATACAGTTTAAAATAAAAATGACTCCAATAATAACGACAAATGCTAATACAATAATCATGAAGTAGAAAATTATAATTAGACATAATGAGATTGTTTACACTTTATGTTAATGTGTGTCATGCTTGGATTTACAACCCATACTTTTTTTCTATCTATTTGGAGATTATGATGAAATTTACAAATGCTGCTACTCCAGATATTAAGTCTACTGTGGTAGAAGGGTAGGTAGGACAGTGTCACCACTTTTTATCTCAGTTTTTGTCTCTCTTACAAGTTGTTTACAGTGAGTTTATAGACTTTAGTGCAGCTGTTTGCTTTCCACCAGAAGATTAGCACATATTTTGCACAAGACATCATGGGATGTTGGAATGTGGTTTGAGATGTGAGTTTTCTTTTTGAGACATACTGTAGTTGACACATTTTGTACATATTTCATATTCTAATATTTAATAGTGTTTATTGAAGTTGCTTATGGACTAATATCTCTTATGCAGTACACTTCTGGTGAAGAGCCAATAGCTTAAAGCTATAAAGTCATAAAGCATATAAGCTCACTTTCAAAATCTTGTGGGAAACATAACTGTGCTAAAAAGTGGTGACACTGTCCTATGTCACTCTTCTACCATAGAAGACTGAGTATGTGGAGCACTTTTGAGTAATGTTCTTTACATTTTGTATGGTCAGCATCAGTTTAGTGTTTCTGACTTTTGTTCCCTGGTGTCAAAACTGCCCAGTAAACAATTTGTTTTGTATGAGCCTGTTCAGTAACCACTGAAAGAAGAAAATTACAAGTATTTTTATAACATAGCGGAACTTGGTTGAGACCAGAATTAAAATTTGGTGAGACCAATGGCTAAGTTAGACTACAATTACAATTTGTGAATGTGATATATGTAAGTGACTGCTTGCAAATCTGTTTGAGAGATACAGTGCCTTGGGAAAGTTTTCGGCCACCTTGAACTTTTTCACATTTTGTCACCTTACAACCACAACCACTTAAATGTATTTCATTTAGATTTTAAGTGATAGACCAACACAAAGTACCACATAATTGTGAAGTGGAGTGAAAATGATACATTGTTTTCAAAATTTTAAAATCTTAAAAGTGTGATGTGCAAAAGTATTCAGCCCCCTGTACTCTGATACCCCTAAACAAAATCCAGTGAAATCAATTGCCCTCAGAAGTTATGTTATTAGTTAATAGAGTCCAGCTGTGTGTAATTTAGTCTCAGTATAAATACACCTGTACTGTGAAGGTCTCAGTGGTTTGTTAGAGAACACTATTGAATTGAACTGCAAACCTACCAATACATGGCCGTCCACCTAAACTGACAGATCGAGCAAGGAGAGCACTGGTTAGAGAAGCAGCCAAGAGCCCCATGGTCACTCTGGAGGAGCTGCAGAAATCCACAGCTCAGGTGGGAGAATCTGTACACAGGACAACTATAAGTCGTGCACTAGACAAATCTGGCCTTTATGGAAAAGTGGCAAGAAGAAAACTATTGTTGAAAGAAAGACATAAGAAGTGCTGTTTACAGTTTGCCAGAAGCCATGTAGGCTTGTAAACATCACTTCTTTTGTCTTTCTTTCAACAATAGTTTTCTTCTTGCCACTCTTTCATAAGATTTGTGGAGTGCACGACTTATAGTTGTCCTGTGTACAGATTCTCCCACCTGAGCTGTGGATTTCTGCAGCTCCTCCAGAGTGACCATGGCCTCTTGGCTGCGTCTCTGACCAGTGCTCTCCTTGCTCGATCTGTCAGTTTAGGTGGACGGCCATGTATTGGTAGGTTTGCAGTTCAATTAAGTAGTGTTCCCTAACAAACTACTGTGTATCATTTCACATTTCTAACAAGGATACTCTAGTGTACATTTCTCTTGCATATTCATGCATGTTTACATACAAAAATAAACACCTAGTCAACATAAACAAGTAGTCATTTGATCGTTAGATGAGAAATTAGGAAGAACTCTTCAGAGTTATGGGTTAGGCTGACACCCTTTACATAAAATGCCACAAACCCCACTGAAAAGAAACCTCATTATTGCTTAAATCATCATCTCCAACCTCAATAACAGCACAGTGTGAAGAGGTGCTGAATGGTTATTTGTAGTCTTGTGAATTTCATCCTTGTTTAGAGCTCAACATTAAGAAAATATACTCATTCTACATCAATACATAGCTTGAACAGTTACACTACTTTAAATGGCAACTTTGTTGATAGATGTGAATTAGCATGATACAATTTGCTTAAACACTTTCATGTGTTTATTTGCAGTGAGTGGGGAATACATGTTTAAAGGGTGGTGCTTAGGCGTTGCAATTGCAAGTCCATCTGCATAGTAATTAGGAATTAGAAGCCACCATTTTAATAAAACAGAGCCAAATATATCATCCTTACTGAGTGTGTGGTTTTCACACTTAAAATCTATTATTGATTTAAGAAGTGCTGCTTTCTATTTCACACCCATCCCCTTAATGCTGCACTGTTTCTAGAAGTTCTGCTTTGTGCTATCTTTTGAAGATTTCCTTCTTGTCACTATGGAGGTTACAGGTCAGACTCGTGAAATGAAATATGCTTCAAACTTTAGACTACATTATAAACTGTAAATGAAATACATAATATAGACTGACCAACCTCTTAATTAAAACCACTTCCTCGTATCTACAGTCTCCACTTTATTAGCTCCACCTCCATAGTGCTATTGTTGTGTCACAATTCTGCATGTGTACAGATATTTTGAGTGAGTTACTGCAGTCCTGAGAATGATCCACCACCTAAAATAGTAGCTGCTCTATGGTGGTATTGTGAGGTTTCTGTTCATTGAAGAACAGGGTGAAAAGAGGCTAACAAAGTGTACAGATAAACAGATAGACTAAAGTCTGTAATTGTAGAATACCAAGTGCACCTGTATGGAAAGTGAAACTGATCAAAAGGACAATAAGCATAGATACAACGAGGAGTGACATGTGGCTGACTGTGACATGTATAAGAAGATGAGGATGGAGGATCGCGAGTTTGAATCCCGGTCATGCTGTTTGCCATCAACAGCCGGGGCCCAAGAGAGCAAAAAAAAAAAATTGGCAGTGCTCTCTCTGGGCAGGTAGGTGGCCTTCTCACTCTCCCTATCACTTTCACATTGCAATGTCCGCTGGCTCAGGCATCTACTGATTGGTCCAATCGGAGCTGGGGACCCTGTGTGCCTTCCTCCGAGCGTGTTAGGATCTCCTGTGACGGTGTATCAGCAGTGGTTCGAAAAAGAAGCGGTGGCTGCATCACATGCAACGGAGGAGGCTTGTGCTTGCTTGCACCCTCCTAGAGTCAGGGACATTGCAAAGTGATGGGAAGAGGCCTAACGGAGGGGATGGGCTAATTGGCTACCACTACATTGGGAAGGGGGTAAAATTGGCAAAAATCCTAGAAATAAATTATAAAAAAATAAAAATAAAAAAAGAAGATGAGGATGACTAATATAGAAAGATGTGTAGATTTTTAAAAGTGAAGAATAAAAAGTAAGAGCCTCCATTATGAATGGAAGATTCTTCTCAAACTTGTATTAAGATGACTTTTGGTCTGGACCCCAGAAATCACTGGAATAATCTAGACATGTTGCTGTTTTTTTTCATCCAAAAGTAACTAAAAAGTGTCACTGTCTGAACATTTTAAAAATGGAAACTTTACATTAAAAGGAAAAAAAAACATTTTAATGTAAGTCAAGGCAAACAGATTTTATTTGAAGTAATTTTGGAGCAATTGTATTGGTCCATTGACCATGAAATTGTCATGCAGTGTAAAATCTGATGGGCATTTTCAGTAGATGTATCAACTAGTTTTTTATTTGCCAATTTATAAAAGCAAGTTACCCCTTTGCATTTGCTAAATGCCAATATTTACATAATATGTCCTCTTCTACTTTCAAACACAACTATACACAACTATAGTGTGGATTGACCAGTTGAAATGTGGACTTCAATTTCAATGAGCTAAAATTTTAAAAATATTCCACAAAATCTAACAAGACCAATCAAGATGTATAGGTCATTGAAACTTAGGATGGTTAACCAGTGAGAAGTTTTATGTCTGGAAAAACAAAAAATTTGCCATGTTTGGCTTTCTGTGTGTGGGTTTGAAACCACTTCTCCAGATAACATGTTGGTTATGATCATTAATTTTAATTAGATTCAAAATATCCTCTCCCAAAATATCCCAACATGCTCTTTCATAAGACTTTGTGGTATGAGAAATTTTTGCTGTTCCTGTTTTGGTCTTGGCCTCTTAAAACCCTAAAGAACTGTTCCTTACATCTGTATAGAGCAAATGCTTGAAGACTTGCTTTACTAATCATGCAGAATGAGGTGGCTGAGGTTGGTTACTCTATTGAGACACCACAGAGGGTATGTAATGCATTGTGCAACATTTGATTGGCTGTATCTGTGCCTTTTTTTCCTCATTTCTAAAGAGGTACCAGAACGAAAAGTAAACCAATATGTCCCACCTCACTGCCGTTAGCTACTAATTAGTGTGTCATAAGCTTCAACATTAGCTACTGAGCGTACAACCAATCACAGAGGAGAGGATGCTGTATTTATTTTGTAGTGTTATTTGGTTTTGATCTCTGTTGTCATATGCAAAATATAGGCCATATTAGTTTGGGCTACAGACAGTACAAATAAATGGTAGAACAACTACCTCTATGCCTATGAAATACTGTAAAGACTAAAGTAGGAACATGCTAATTCATACCAAACTGATATAAACTGGTCTTATTAAACAATTTATTTTATAGTGTAAAAACAGCCGTAATCTTTGTAATCTCTGAGAAGTTTATCTGAAATGGAATGAAAGTTAAATTTAATTACTCCCTGATATACATCAGTAGACATTAAAGTACTTTACTCACTGATATACTTCAGTACAAGTTAAAGTACATTACTCACTGATATACTTCAGTACAAGTTAAAGTACATTACTCACTGATATACTTCAGTACAAGTTAAAGTACTTTACTCACTGATATACTTCAGTACAAGTTAAAGTACATTACTCACTGATATATTTTAGTACAAGTTAAAGTACATTACTCACTGATATACTTCAGTACAAGTTAAAGTACATTACTCACTGATGTATTTTAGTACAAGTTAAAGTACATTACTCACTGATATACCGGTACTTCAGTACAAGTTAAAGTACTTTACTCACTGATATACTTCAGTACAAGCTAAAGTACATTTCTCACTGATATACTTCAGTACAAGTTAAAGTACATTACTCACTGATATACTACAGTACAAGTTAAAGTACATTACTCATTGATATACTGTACTTCAGTGCAAGCTAAAGTACATTACTCATTGATATACTTCAGTACAAGCTAAAGTACATTACTCACTGACATACTTCAGTAGACGTTAAAGTACATTACTCACTGATATACTTCAGTACACGTTAAAGTACATTACTCACTGATATACTTCAGTACAAGTTAAAGTACATTACTTACCAATATACTTCAGTACAAGCTAAAGTACATTTCTCACCGATATACTTCAGTACAAGTTAAAGTACATTACTTTCCGATATACTTCAGTGCAAGTTAAAGTACATTTCTCACCGATATACTTCAGTGCAAGCTAAAGTACATTACTCACTGATATACTTCAGTACAAGCTAAAGTACATTACTCACTGATATACTTCAGTACAAGCTAAAGTACCTTACTCACTGATATACTGCAGTGCAAGTTACACTACATTACTCACTGATATACTTCAGTACAAGTTACACTACATTACTCACTGATATACTTCAGTACAAGCTAATGTACATTACTCCCTGTTATAATTCAGTACATGTTAAAGTACATTACTCTATGATGTAATTCAAGATAAGTTAAAGTGCATTACACACTGATGTTCATCAGCACATATCAATGCACCTTACTTTAATCACTAATGTACTTTAGTATAATATATTAGCTTTTGAAAATACTTCCAGACTAGTGACTCACTCAAACATACTTCTCAAGTCCAAATATAGGTTGCCTGATTTTTGCCAAATGTGTCCATGTCTGCTCAATAACATGTGGTTTCATGTTATATATCAGCATAATATTTAAAGTTTAGAGACTCAAACAACACATTTGCTATATATTGTTGCAATCAGCTAAATAAACACATTAACATATTAGAAATCGCTCTAGCAGAAGATTATTTTTACGTACAGGAAATGCTATCTCACACAGTTTCTGCATCCAGTCATCCATTTCACACTTTTCCACTGCAAATACATAGATCTTCTCTGTGGTCTCCACCAGGAAGGCCTTGTGGTCCTTTGGGCAGCTGTCAATATTAGCATCCGACACTCGAATACAGTCACTTAGCTTTATAACCTGGAATAACAAGCAAAAGTGAGTAAGTAGTCATTAGTGAGAATGTGTTGTTAATCAGTAAAGTTATAGTTATGTTTAGAAGAATCCAGTTAGAAGAATATGGTTGGTTCCTGCACTTTAATGTAACAAAGTAATGTTTAGCTGAATCAGGTACTGTGTGAGAAATGTGTTCTCTGCTGTATCCACTACATTTGGGATAAGTTGTGTATGACCTGACTGTGACATCTCATGTGGCTGAATCCAGTCAAATCCTCACAGCAGTGCTCCAAAATATACTAGAAAGCCTTCCCTGGACAGTGGGACAGACCAGCATAGCAGGATAAATATGTTTTACTTTTTAATACTTTTTTTAATTACTTACTGACTTTTTTGCTTTGCAATCACAAGCATTTACTTCAGGAAATCCATATCTATTTGGATTCTTAAGTTTTATAAATTACACTGACGGTTTTTTATTTAAGCCTTTATTTGTCCAGGGAAATCACTTGAGATTGAATTTTTTTTATAGATCAGTGTGTCCTGGCCAAGAAGGCATCATACCAACAATGATCCTATGATGTGATGTTAAAATTTATGCTAAATTATGAAAAACTCTTTTTCTTCTGGACTTGAAATTTGTATATAAATGTGTGTCACATTAAAAGACATCAAAACTAAACAACGTGAGCAGCCAGTGGTGTAGTGGTATCATGCAAGATTCCCATTCTCTTGAATTTCCAGTCGGGGATCAATAAAGTATCTATCTATCTATCTAGCTAGCTAGCTAGCTAGCCTGAAAAAAATGTAATGTAATAAAAATTTTAAATTTAAAATTTTTCAAAAAGTCTGAGATGAAAAAAAACTTATCATGTGGTATTGTCATGGACTTCACTGTAGGCTTCAGTCACATGACATCAAATGGGGTCATTTTATTTATTTATTTATGTGGTCAAGTTATTTACCAAATTGCAGGCTTTTAAAATTAGGACATGGAGTCACCATGGGACAAAATGTACCTATGTTCCTCCAGTTTAGAAGTGACAAAAATTATCCATGAAAAAAAGATGCTATTCTTTTAATCAACATTTAGTATTTTTAATTAATACAATGGTCATGTGTTGAACCATTTGTGAGACAGTCACACCACATGGCAATTTAGACATTTGGCTCAAAACTTTTAAACAAAGCAGTTTTTATTACAACAGGTCCATTTAATATTACGTAACGTTGAACCATTTACTTTGGTTTTTTTAAATAATCACAATTTTAATTATATTATAATTATATTATAGTTAATAGTAAAAATGCAATGTCACCTCAACAATTCACATATCCCCTCAATTATACTGAGATTTATTAGTAGATTTAAATGTAAAACAGATGTGAAGGAAGTTGATCAGTGATACCTTTAAGCAAAAAAGTAGACCAGTATATCAATGCCTTTACACTGCACGTGGATCCCATCGTGTCATTTCCAATCATTCACATTGATGAGTACAATGTCTAATGTAATGAATCTTAAAGCAGAAGAACCAAATCCATTGAATGCATTTTTAAAAGCATATATAAAACATTACCAAAATCCAAAACAATGACTTCAACCAATTTCTGCCTTATGAGCAAAAATAAAAATTAAAAAAAAAAAAAAAAAATTTTACAATCCCAGTTTTAACTTCAGCTTATTTGTCAACTGTTCTCATCTCCTCATCTCATTTTTTCAATTACATTATCATTTATTTTATTTAGACTTTGTTCATTGTTTCTTTACTCACTTTTTTGTTCTCTTGCTTGCTTTTGGATTTCTCCAAAGTGCTGCTTCCTCCGTCTTTAGACTCAAAAAACTCTAGACGAGAGATGGAACAGGTGCTCTCTCGGTAGAGTATAGACCAGACCTTCTTCCATTTCTGCAGAAAGACAAAATGAAATTAGAACAGAGCACAGACAAGTACAAAGACTTATTGCCAGTCACTGTACAGTCTTGTAAGGATTGAATTTGAAGCCAACTTATATCACAAGCAGACTAATGCTGAACTCCAGGTCCAAAAATCTTAAACGTTTGTACGTTATGTGTAGGCATTTAGCACACTGTGTTTTCCAGATGTGCAGGCTTGCCATTTTTTCTTTTACAGTGAATGTATTTGTTTTCTTTGGAGCAATAGTCTCTTACTTGGCAGTGTTACTGTAGTAATGATACAAATTAACATGTAAAAATAATGCTAGAAGACTGAACAATGTAGAAAAAACTCTCTTTTGTTTTTAGTCAATCCTCATTTTCAAACATTGTATATTTTTCTGAAGGCTGTACCTTACACATGCTGTTTAATTATACCTAATGGTGAATTTTAGCTAGAACTCCATAACAAATTATGCTTTATACATGATCTTGAGAAATAGGCAAAGGTTCCACTTCAGCCTTTCACATCACAATGTGTACACACATTCAGAAGAGCTGGATATGTTTTGTTCTTAGCGATACCATAAGAAAAAGCACTTCATGCTGCTTAAAGTATTTCTCAGTTGAGCCTTTTCAATTGAATTTGTTTAAGGAACCATCCATTACAAGGGAAACAAAAGTGCTTCTTTGGTGCTTCTGAGAACTTTTTTTGGCAGGTATTAATCTTTATTTGGATATATTTTCGAGGCACAGTGTACAAAAATGACACTGTATTTTTGTTTCACTGGTGTATAGCTGAAGGCCTACAATCTTCAAATAGTGTATCTATAATCCATCCAATTAAGTTAACAAAACTGCTCTTACCTTTCCAAACCTCTGCTGCTGTAAATACAGTAAACCCTGTTTTCTTATGTCCTCCTCCATTTCTCTCGCTCTGTTCTCTTTGAAACAACTACAACTAAGAGCTTCCTTCATCTGCTATCATACCTCTTTCCTCTTGTGTTTGATGGTGACGTAAGCAACAGCTCCAAGTTCCGCCATTTCTACATCGTGTATAACCCAGATGTGTGTGTGTGTGTGTGGCCACTTGTATTCATATATTTTCAAGACACAGTTACATAAACGCCTACATACTATGCATACTGTGAATTTGTACATGGATACTGTTTATTTGGATCATTGCATATACATATGCATACACACACACACACACACACACACACACACACACACACACACACACACAGTCAAAAATGATCTGCACTCTAGTTATTTTAAAACTTCTGTTGGCTGAAATATCTTAGCACTTCTACACAAGGTTACTGTCTCATAATGACTGCTGTATGAATTTGAAGGTACGTCAGTTCATTTATGATTACAGTTTCAAAAAATGGCCGCCCCACTTATGATTTGCACAAAAGAAGAGCTCAGCCAAAAACATGTTTTAATGAGTTAATATATATAGTATCTCAAAAAAATGAGTACACCCCTCACATTTCTGCACATACACTACTCACAAAAAGTTAGTGGTATTTGGCTTTTGCAAAATGTAAAAAGTTTATGCTACAATGATATATCATGAAAGTAGGGTATTTAATTAGAAGGATGCAGTGGTGATTTCCTCATCTTAGACAATTTATTGAAACAAAAGCCAGTGGTGGGTATACCCTAACAAAAAATGTCAATGTCTCAATAAAGTGTCAAGTGCCCTTGTGCATCAATTACAGTTTGACAACAACGTCTCATTCTGTTCACAAGTCGACTTATTTTCTGCTGAGGCATGACATCCCACTCTTCTTGATGGGAGGCCCTCAGGTCATTGAGATTCTGGGAGTACAAAGTTACGAGCCTCTACATGGCAACTCAGGTGATCTTGTAGGTTTTCTATGGGATTCAGGTCTGGAGAAAGTGCAGGCCACTTCATTTGATGTACCCCAGTCTCCAGCAGCTGTTTCCTAATGATGATACCTCAATGTACTGTAGAATTGTTGTCCATGAAGATGACATTAGGCCTTTCTTGTTCAAATAGAGGCACAGTGAATTAATGATGTTATTCAAGTAGTATGGGCTTGTCCATACCATTGTACCATTCACAAAGAGTAGGGCAGTTCTGAATTGACTAAACACACTAACACCACCACCAGCAAAGCCTGTCTGGTGACAACAGTGGCTGATGCTTAGCACTCTCCTTCACATCTACCAACATCGTTGGCAGCCATAATTTCTGCTCAGCGTGAATTGATTTTCATTAGTGAACATGCAAGACAATGACACCTGCGCCACGCTGATGTGAATGGTTTTGAATGGTCTGACGTGTCACTTGGGTGCCTCTCATCTCCCTTTCCCTGGAGTTGTGTGGCTTTCATCATCTGGTTCCACAGGGCACTGTTCACAATAATAGGTCATCATTGTGGGATGTGGCCAAAGGACGTCAAATTCTATGCCTTTCTGTGACTCTTCCAGTCTCTGTATCTCTGTTATAACCTGCTGATGACACTCTGTGACACTCTAATCTCAGTGCTCACTTCTGTTTGAGAACATCCTGTTTGAAACCTAGCAGTACTGTTGATCAATTCTTAGGTGTTGTCTTGGTATCATGATGTCAAAATGTGAACAGCATGATGTTTAGGACTGTTTAAATTCCAATTCTAACTGAATCAGTGAATGTATTGGTTGATTCATGGATCAAACAGCTGTTGTGAGTTTTGCTGTTAAGCTCCTTGTCAGAGAACAGCAAGTTGTATAAAAAGTCCTGAAACATTGAATAGCTGGACATGTGCAATTTAAATTTTAGAGAAGGTCACATTAAGTTTACCTGTAAATGTTTAGGTTTAACATTTGCACATTTTAGGTTCATCCTGACATTTCACCCAAAAGCCAAATATCCCTCATTTTTTGTGAGTTATGTGTTTTAATATATATTTTAATGGGACAACACTATAGAAATTAATTGTGGATATAACTCATGTGGATATAGAGTAGTCAGTGTACAGTATAGATTTACTGTCTAACAT
>BRDA01030967.1:0-33286 GCA_036984385.1 Crenuchus spilurus | reverse complement strand
GAAAGAGGGAAAGAAAGAAAGAAAGAAAAAGAGAAAGAAAGAGAGAAAGAAAGAAAGAAAAAGAGAAAGAAAGAAAGAAAAAGAGAAAGAAAGAAAAAGAGAAAGAAAGAGGGAAAGAAAGAAAGAGGGAAAGAAAGAAAGATGGAAAGAAAGAAAGATGGAAAGAAAGAAAGAAAGAAAGAAAGAAAGAGGAAAAGAAAGAGAAAGAAAGAAAGAGAAAGAAAGAAAGAGGAAAAGAAAGAAAAAGAAAGAAAGAAAGAGGGAAAGAAAGAAAGAAAGAAAAAGAGAAAGAAAGAGAGAAAGAAAAAGAGAAAGAAAGAGAGAAAGAAAGAAAGAAAAAGAGAAAAAGAGAAAGAAAGAAAGAAAAAGAGAAAAAGAGAAAGAAAGAAAGAAAAAGAGAAAGAAAGAGAAAGAAAGAAAGAAAGAAAGAAAAAGAGAAAGAAAGAGAAAGAAAGAAAGAAAGAAAGAAAAAGAGAAAGAAAAAGAGAAAGAAAGAAAGAAAGAAAGAAAAAAAAGAAAGAAAAAAAGAAAGAAAGAAAGAAAGAAAGAAAAAAAAGAAAGAAAAAAAAGAAAGAAAGAAAGAAAGAAAGAAAGAAAAAGAAAGAAAGAAAGAAAAAAAGAAAAAAGAAAGAAAAAAAGAAAAAGAAAGAAAGAAAAAAAGGAAAAAAAGAAAAAAAGAAAAGAGAAAAGAGAGAGAGAAAAAGAAAAGAATCCATCCATCCTTTATATGCAGTGATGTATTTCAAGCCTTTTTAGTGTGTAATGTTGATGATGTTTGAACACTAATTCACTCATGTAATGATGTTCTATGAACATTTCTGATGTTTATGACCTATAAACTGTACAACATTAAAAGTAAAGCTAAAAAAGACTTGGACTACAGTATTTGATCACAGTAGCTCCTGTTCTTTATAGCTCTTCTGAAGAGGACAGTGGTGTAAGCGGTAAAGTAGGCCTTTAAACAGAGCTGAAGTACATGACTCTCATCTCTTAAACCACCAGCAGACACGTGACACAGACACATATCTAAAGTATGCAGCAGCTTTAGGCCTGACTCACCCTCTGACGATGCCACCCTCCAAAAAGTTCACCTGGATAAACTTTCCGAAGCGACTGGAGTTGTTGTTGTAGGCGGTTTTTGCGTTGCCAAAGGCCTGTAAGAGAAAAAGGCAAGAAACCACTCTGACTCAGCATTATTACTGAAGTCTGAGCCTGGATAATGCACATTAATCTGTAAACTGAGCTTTAAGAGTCATATATATATATAAATCAGCATTTACCAATATGTACATACACTGGCCATTTTATTAGGTACACATAACTTGTATGTACACTCATTGTAGATAGTGTTAGTCACCACCACCACCTCATCCCAAAAATAGACACAGTTCCACTGCTCCACAGCTTAATACCTGAAGGGCTTTATACCCCTCTAGCTCATGCCATGGTGCCAATAGGTTCATATTTAGTCCCATTACAGTGGCAGTACATCTCTACAGGGACTAGACAAGCTGTTTGTGTGCATTCGTACATCTATATCAACTAATGCAGTCTTTAGAACAGGTGTCCACAAACATGTGGACATGTAGCGTACATGAGGTTTCTACCAGTAAAAGACACACTGATGAGCCACATGACTTTAAGTGACATGTTAACGCGCCTAAACATTTTGCATAGTTCTAGAAGGGCGTGTCAGATTACATAATGATATACAGCGGCATCTCCCTGCCAGTGTAAACAATCCAGCGTCAGAGGCTGTGATGTCACGTTTGAGCTTCTAAGTGATGATGAACGAACACTTCACCAACCGTAACTGATAAAAGACTAAAAGTGAACCTAAAACATGGATTCTAAGAAATTATTTATTTCATCTTCTATAGGAGCTCCTCTGTGACTGCATTTACCTCCAGAGCCACCATGTCTGTGTTTTTCTCCTCCTCTGACTGAATTAAATGTTATTAGCTAACTCGGAGCTCGTCTGATCACAAATCTCTGGATTTTACATACAGATATCATCTCGGTTTGGAAAATAAAGATTCTTGGCAGCTGCTATTAGCCGTACTTAGTCTCCTAGAGCTCAGAAGCATCAAAAACCTTCAACCATAAACCAACACTTAGGATGCTTTTGAAGAGTCTCACAATCATCTACCTGCTCTGCATGGAAACTGGAACTAAAATGAATGATAAAAGTGAGATCCAGTTGGATTATTAATAGTAGCGGATGGTGAAAAATAATGTAGGTGGGGTTGTTTGAGCCATATTCAGTCAGTTTCCACATCCATTCCAATATTATCATCACAAACTGCAGGATAGCAGAGCTCTGTGAAAAAGTCTGTAAATATTTAATTGGCATAAAATCAGCCGAGTAATAGTTAATGAAAACTATTAGTTGCAAATGTGTAAAGACAGAAAGTACAGTATGTATCATTACACTACCAGCTGAATCTGGTTCAGAAACATCTACAATAAAACAAAAACATTATTAAGACTAAATATTAAGATAAAATAATCCTTTATTAGCCCCAAAGTGGAGAAATTCAAACATTTCTAGAGTCTGCATTACATGTTAATAATGTCAGATGTTCTTAAAACATCTGCTGTGGTGATGAATGAAGCTTCCTTTAGACAACAGATGCTGATTGGCTACATTTCTGTATCTATGCTGCATTTTGTGTCAGCAGGTCAGTGATTGGCTGCAGATTCAAGGACACCGATTGGCTAAAATTCTGTTGCTATGCGAATATCTTGTGTCAGCAGGTCAGTGATTGGCTGCTGCTTCTCTGACTGGGTGATATTTCTGTCACCTCAGAGAATGAACCAGGAAGCTAATTTCCCCAAAAATGTTCTTTATATCACATCTTTTTGTGCATGTTTACCACATACATACTTAAAATACATATTTATTAAGTATATTACATATATAGATTATTTGAAAAATGTTTATTTAAAAATGAAAATAAAATATTTCCACCATGGAAGGTGGCACCTCCCTCAGCAGCACTGCTTCTTTTGGCTATTTTTGCTTTTATATACCACATTAAATAATGTTTACCATGTCAACATTTGGTGTTTTTTGTTTTCACATCATCATCATCCCCTATATAAGCAGACAATTAATTTTTTTTCCAGTTTGATGTACTTTAACATATTGGACCCAAATTTCACACAAAACTAACAAAATTGGATTTGAAATAGTTTTGTTTTACTAGAAAAAAACCCACAAACATGCTCAATGAAGCACTTTAAAGACTAAAAAATGAAAACGCAGCTTGCAAATGTGAATATATCCATATAAAAGTGAGATTTAAAAAAGCAACAAAAAGCAGATGTGGCCATAGTTTTTTTTTTTTTGTTGTTATTGTTGTCTTTTTAGTTATGCAAGTCATTACAGGCCTTGCATTCCCAAAATGCCTAAATAGCATAATAAATAAAAGTAACATATAAAACTTAAAACTGAGATAAAATCTAAATATATATATTCAACTGTTTACAATAAAAATGGTGTGTGGCCACAGGCAATTACAGTCACATCTAATTTTGAGTAATTTTATATCAAATTTATAAGCCACATGGTTTGGTCATATGGTATGATCAGCGACTCCTAAAGGTTAAAGGGGTGGAGATACAAGTACAAGTCATTACTTACTAGGTATACCACAGAGATCCTTAAAACATCTTATGTTAAATAGTGTTAATCTAACAGACTGTAAATGAGCTTATATTTAAACTCATATGAAACAATATAGTCGGATCTGGACTGGAGTCAGGTCAGGTCGTAGGATCTGCTACTGGTAACCTGTAATCCAGTACTACCTGTTGCAGAGCTGAGATGCCAGTGTTCAAACTGGCACTCCCGCCAGCACAAATGGAGCTGGCGTGATGGGTGACTAGACACCCTGATGGAGGCAAACAAACAACAAAATACCCATTAAGGGTGTTGGCTCAGGAGAGCCAGCACAGCCATCTAGCTACTGGTAGTAGAGCTCAAATGCCTTGGTAAGCAATACATCTAGGTAGGGAAGTCCAGGGAAACGCCTACAAATCACTTTGGAGTATTGGACTGTACATCTAGCACTCACGCCCCAGCCTGGGTTACTGTCCCTGTGCCCACCTAAAAAACATTTTACATGCACACATCCACGACAACAGACAAACAAATTCATCTAAGTGATGGAAACGAGGGGAAAACAGCAGGTGAGGATGTACTGGAAGCTGCAGTCCCAATCCTACATTGAGGCGGTTCAGGAATTTGCCTGAAGTTGACCCAGAGACGACAACATCACAAAACAATAGGCACAAGTCTTCCGAACAATAGAGAACAAAAAATAAGTCTATAAACAAATGAATAACAATAAGTATTCACTTGACACAGACTTCCCGGTTTGTAGTAAATACACCCAAAATTTCAATCATTATGAAGGATATCACTGAGGATGAAACATTCACTGGTTAGAATATGAATGAAAATGCTTGTAACACTCAACATGGTGTCTGTTTGCAGTAAAAGCCCCCCCTTTCAAGAAACAAAGCCAATCAGCTTTCTGGTTATGCTGCGAGTAGGAAAGTCTGTAGTTGTTGTGGAGAACAAAGCAAGCCAAGTAGCCAAAACAACTCAATTAAAGCACATTTTAATGTGTCACATGTTACTGAGCTAAACACTACAAGCTATTTATGGACTTCCATTAGGTTATCAGTGATTTCAGATAAGTTTTCAAAACAGAAATTTGACCTTTAACTTTTTAGTCTCTCCTCATTAAAAGAGGGAGGAGTCAGGTCTTATATGATTTGAAATAACTGACCAGGGACTTGCAAGGGTGAACCCACCTTAATTTTAATGAAGTCCGGGTTTACTACTCCAATCCCAATAGAGCTTAATTGAACTTAAACCCTGCAAGTTTTTGAATATTGCAAGCATGAACCAGTAGAAAGGCACACAGCGAGCCAAAAATCGAACATGTTAACTAGCAACCAATCATCTAAGAAGGAAATATGGAGGCGGAGTCCTGGCAGATTTAAGCTCTTGCACTGATGAAGCTCTGTGCATGAAAATTTTATTTTTCAGAAGCATTTCAGTAACATCACTGAACCGCAGCGGAGACTTCAATATTCACAAAAACCACTGTCACAGAAACTGTGACTGCAACACACATGGCTTAGAGATCAGTAAGAAGCCGGCAGCTGGACGGGTCCTTTTGAGGAACATCACACCCTGTGAGTGTAAATGAAACTGACTAAAATAAATCTGCTTTATCATCGAGTACAGTGCAGGTTTTTTTCCAGCCTAAATAAAGACACAACAGTACTGAGGTATAAAGTGTGACGGGTTAAACACAGTGGGTTTCTATAACTTTACAATATCTGCACCAATGGAATCCAATCACAGTGCATATCATTTAAAACAGGAGTGTCCAACTCCAGTCCTGGAGGGATGGAGTCCAGCTCAGCTCTGACACTACAGTTAAACCTGCCGAGTTGAATCAGGTGTGTTTGATTAGGAAGACTGTGGACCAAACTGTGCAGGAATACAGCCCTGGACTGGAGTGACACCCCTGACTTAATGAATCAATCACATATACACAACCTTTCTAATACCCAAGGATGCTTTACAATCAACACAATCCTTTTAAACACTCATAACCAAACACACAGGAGAGAAGCGGTAGCCAATCAGCGTCAACCGGAAGTGACCATCCACCTGGAGGACTGCATCGAGCACTAGGGGGAACAAACCAAACCATATCTGGTCATACACACATACATCAGGGTCATTAGATCACACAGATTCAGTTTAAGTTACTTCCTGTGTCACTTCACATTCAGTGTAGGTCCTCCAATTCTGGTCATGGCCTCCAAACACCAGAACTCTGAGACTGCTTCACACTAACCACATAAAATAATATTTTAATAATAATAAGTTATCACCATACTCATCACAAGATACGCCTTAATGTCTCATCAGAACTGGACTGAGTGCTGAAACATTCTGCAATAAGGCTGCGTTTATAAGAGGAAAGGGCAAAACCATCAAATGAGATCATCGGCTTAAATTAAAGGCACATGAAACATGATCAACCCACATTACCAAAGAACCCACCGGTAGCCTGTGGACATCCATATGTGGACATATGCCTCAATTCAAAGGCGATTTTGACCATTTTTCCTTCAGACGTCATCCTCATTTTAATGTCGTGTGTTAATCTCCTGGTTTCATGCTAACAAACTGTTAAAGTGGCGTTTCTCTGTTCCTGAGAGGGAGATTATTCATAGTATCTGGCAACCCAGTTCAGAGCCAGATGAGCACACACAAACGACTCTACGGGACAATTGTAAATTTAACGTCAGCCTCGATTGTTTTTTTTTTTTAAAGTAAAAGTAAAGTTTGAGCACTTGCCCCTAGGTGACCTAATGTGAAGGATCCCAAAATCCCACCTCCCCACTAATAACCCTCTTTTTTCAGCCTAATGTTGGCAGGTGTGTTGTATAATTCTCTGCTTTTTACCCATCAGTGTATTGTAAACACATATACACACACTAGTGAGCTCAGCACACACAGCAGGGGTGGTGAACACACACACACAGACCCAGATGTGCCCGGGGAGCAGTTGGGGGTTAGGCGCCCTGCTCAAGAGCACTTCTGTTGCGGACGCATGCTGTCAAACATGCCACCATTTTTACTGAAATGTCATGTGACATTTTGTGTTTACAGCTCCAAAAATTATTTGTTGTTTTTAATAGCTGGCACACGTCTTACTTCTAGTAATTTTTAGACTATCCCTAACTCTAAAGTGGCTGTGGTTGCCATGTCAGTACTGAAAAATAAACCTAATTTACCCACAACTTTCACCCGAAAAAGGTTTTGCTGCAGCAGAGGTATGGTTGTTGGTAACTTGTTGTAGAACTCTATGGCTGAATGCATAAACAGATCAACAGAGAGAGAAAACATGTTGACAGGTCCTCTAAAATTCAGCATTTGTGATTCCGGCAGACGTATTGTAACCTTTAAAATTCCACTTGAGGCGCTGAGTTTGGGTAAAAGGTGAGTTGGGGTGGACGGTAGGAGATAAGACAGAATGTTTCAGCTGTGGCAGCTGCAATGTTTCCATAATCATATCAGCTAGCATGAATAGGCAAGCCGTAGCATGTTTCTGCCTGCTCTGGTATTCAGGGAGAGCCAACACCCTTCACATAGACTCAGAAAACTACACTAAAGTCACACCATGCAGAACATCCACAGACAAAAGTAAACCACTGACCCAGAGTCAAACCAATTCAGCAGGTAATACTGGTCAACCCAGGCAAAATAATCAAGAATCAATATGAAATATCTCATTATCAGTCAAACGTGTCGGGAATCAGGTCTCTTCAGTAGACATAAGAGATCTTCCCATTCTCTTTGGGTTTAAGATATCAAGTTATCAAGAAATCCTGCATCATGAATTGACCAACACATATGATCTGAGACTGGAAGTGCACCATCCAAAACAACATTGCAACCACCTACTCACATTCTTTCTCAAATATGATGCTGCAATCAAATAATAGCTGACAAGATCTGGCAACCCTGTGAAAATCCTAACAAAGTACCAATAATGATATTCGTTAACAAATCTAAATTTAAAATTCTATATTTTCACTAATTAAAATTAATTAAATGTTTTTTCCTGTTTACCATAAACTATTAAAGTGATAGTTTTTTTTAAACAAACGAGGGCGTGTCTCATAATTACCAAGCTGCCTTGCTCCTTATACTGTCTACCTAGTTTACATAGTGTCTACAAATGTAGCTTGTACTCAAAACAGACCCTTAGCTCTGAGCACACATATGCTAGGAGCAGCTGGCAACCACCTGCTGCAGCACCCGGGGAGCAGTTTTGCGTTTGGTTCCTTGCTCAAGGGTTTTTCTTTCAAGGGATCGACCCCTTTCAGTCCCAAGTCAGCTTGTCTAATGTTTAGGCAACAGCTGTGCCCTCAAAAACTGATTTACATACATTACAATACATGCTAGCAAGCTTACATTAGCCATTACATTGGATAGCTATGTTAGCCATTACATTATATTTTCCAACTATATTAGCCAACTACATTAGCCAGCTGTAGCCATTATGTTACATTAACTAGCAATATTAGCCATTACGTTAATCTAGCTAGCTAAATTAGCCATTTCATTAGCCATCTTCATTAGCAATTACATTATATTAGCAAGCTACATTAGTTGGCTAACTATATTAGCCATTACATTGCCTAGCTATATTAGCCATTACATTAAATTAGCTAGCCAAACAGCTCCAGCGTAAAACTAAAAAAACAGCTACACTTGTTGTGAAGACGAGAAATGTTAAAGTAGATAACTCTTTAAAATGAGCTTTTTGACTAGAAGCTGTTTTTTCCTATTGTGGGCTATAAGTAAGGCTGTCCAGAAAAAGCTCTCAAAACAATGGAGGCTACAGATGGGAGCACAATGGTTAGAACACGCCTGTGGTGAAATACACTTCCTGCTACATCAGGGTCAGTGCTACTCAGCAGGGGCACACATTGCCAGTTTAACCAGGCTAATGCTTCCTCTCCTCTTCCACAGAAAGTCAACAGAGGCTCAGTGGGGTTTACTTCAAAGTCGCCCTTGCCTGAGCTAGTCACCATCATGAGATTTTAGCCAATGATTAACTAGCACATAAATAAAGAGATGTTGGAAAATTCGAGCTCCCTGTGGAGAACTATCCCAACCGTGGAGATAGCTTTAGTTTTCCCCATTTCAAAATTTGTGATTTTTGGTGCAGTTCTATACATATGTAACAGTCAAGACATATTTGTTGTATAAAATTTTCTTGTGTAGTTTTACACCGAAGCTATGAGGCTAATGTAGCTAACAAGTAACGGAATCGTGTACCTCAGCATTAGGTTAGCATGATGCTAACAGTACGGCTAAATCATCACTTGCCTCAAGCTGTAGTGGGTAGTACAGTCATTTCAAACAGGCTTAATTATGTGCTTTTAGTCACTGTGGATTGTTCTCCAGACATGGATTAAGCCTAGTCCCAGACTAAACAACATTAGGCCTCTATGATGTCATAATCTTGCCACTTTTACCTTTTAATATACTTCAACAATCCAATTTCATAACACACTCATTACCATTTATTTACAAAGTGGCCATTTTCCTCCTGCGAGGGCAGCACAGCAGGTTGGAGAGGTTCTGAGGAACCGAATATGAAAAGAAGAGTGTTGGAAAATCCTCAGAACCTGTTCAACCTGTTCCAGATAAAGATTCTCAGCAGTCCTGCCTGAACACTCACAGGCAAGTTCAGGGGTTTTAAGTGTTCTGATTCTAGAGCTCTAATTATATTCTCAACAGATCTCCAGCAGAACATGCTCAGATTAATACAAGTTCTAAAATTAAACTACAAGATAAATATAAATTCTCCAAACACACAAATAAATAAGCATTCTCCAGTAGAATGCTCCGAACAGTTCCCTAGTAGGACACTCGGATAAATAAAAGTTCTCCAGAAGGACACTCCAGATAAAGAAGAGTTCTCCATTACAACACGCAAATAAATAAAACTTCTCTAGTAAGACATTAAAATAAAGAAACCTTCTTCAGTACGACACTCAAATAAAGGTTCTGCAGTAGAACACAGATAAATAAAGGTTTCTGCAGTAGAACGCTCAGATCAATTAAAAATTCTCCAATAGAATGCTCAGATAAATATAATGTTCTCCAGCAGAACACTTAAATAAACAGATAAACAAGTAAACAAATACATACAAATAAATAAGTAAACAAATGTATAATAAAACAAGTAAACAAACGTTCTCCAACAGAACAGCCATTATCCATATGACTAAAACCTCTCCAGTTACGCTCAGATGAATGTTTTGCAACAGAACAATGAGACAAGTTCTCCAATAGAACATTCATATGATTCAAAATGTCTCCAATGATACATTCAGATAAACGTTCTCTAATAGAAAAAGCAAAAAAAAACATTCTCAGCACAGGTATTCACAGGGATCAATACTGCACTCAAAATGTGCATTTTTACTCCATTAACCACCTGGAGGCCAAATAAAATAAAAAAAAATAAAAGATTATATAGAAATTTGTGTAAAATAATTCATCAAATGGGCATTTATACATCCTAAGAGCACAATGGCAGGACCTGAAGCCCCCCTGGGGTCAGTCTGTGCACATATTCAAACAACAATAACAAGGCTATTTTATACTTCTGTAGACTGTCAGAGATGTACAGAATTTAGCCATTTCTGAGCCAAACACTACACCCTATTTTTGAGGTTTTGGTGAGATTTTATCAATGAATTCCAATCTAGTTTTGAAACTGTAATCTGACCTTCAGCTTAGAGTAGTTTTGTCTGTGCTTGTTCATAGAAAAGTCTGGGAGATGTTCCAAAAAGCACGATGTTTTTTTTAAACCGCCCCTTTTATGAACTCTCCCCATCACTATCACTTGCAATGTCCCTGACTCTCATGGGATGGGGCAGACGAGCACAGGCCTCCTCTGATAACCAAACTGCTGCCGATAAAAGGCTGCTGGGCAGCTAGCCCGCTTGGAGGAAAGCGCAGATATCCAGTTCTGATAGATCACCTGGCAGATGCCCAAGTCAGCTGACATTGTTTATAGTGCTGGGGAGAGTGCGCCATCTTGCCTACCCAAATAGCGAGCGTGGCCAATTCTGCTCTCTTGAGGCCTGGCTGTCAATGGCAAGGATTCAAACTCGCCATCCTCAGATCACAGTGGCAGTGCCTTAGCCCACTTGGGGCAAAAGCAGGATTTTATTGTTAGCAAGATAGCTTAAGAATGACATTGAGATTATCCTATAACACCCTGCTGGACAAGTCTGACTATAGGCTATCTAAACTGAGAAATGCGGCTTTGTGGAATACCCTGCTAGTCTTATACAAGTGAAAACAACTGCCCAGTGTTGATAAGATGACTGGCTTGCCTTTGGAGTTTGCTAGTATCCTGCAAAAAAATGCTAAAAGTTCTGTATATGACCATTTCTGCCACTAGATGTCACACTAGAGCACCAGCATCTCTGACCAAAACAAATGCTCTGTGTTCAGCCACGCTCTTCCCTTCAGTCAAGCCTCCCTCCTTCTATTCCACATGATGTTGAAAAGCAGGGTGCTGCCACAGGGCGGGACCAACATGCACACAGCTGGACCGGCTACAACAACAATGAGCATTCCATTCTGCTGAGGGTGTCTTTACTCCACAATGTCTTTACCAAAAAGTTCTGTGCTGCTATATTAATGTTTAAAATGTTGCATAAATCACCTTTAAAAGTAAAATTTGTGACACATCTGGCCTGTCAGCCAGACCCTTTCCAAAAATGCTCACCTCTTTTTTTTAGACCCTTGTTTATTAGCTGTGCTCTAGTGCATGTTATAGTGCTGCTTTATGTTGTGGTCATAATTAGCAAAGCAAGCATGCTGTTAGCTTTTGGTGTGGTAGACGGTTGCTCACCATGAGAGTGTGGTGTATGACTGGTGGGTTTCCCCTCTGCCATTGCACATTTCTGCCTCACATGGTTTGTTCTCGTCACAGAATTAAGCAATGGTAACCAAGTCTCTGCTACAGTGCTAAGGCCTAAGGGCACCTTTGCGTCTTAAAGACACTTGTGTTACACAACGCCCATGTATATCATATCGAAATCTCAGCCCTCCATCATGAACTTGAGGATCACCTGTGAAGAGATCAGCTGGAATGTTCTTTATATCTTTGGTGTAAATGAATGAGTAACGTTGGTGCTGAAGTCTGGGCTTCACTAAAGTTCTGGATTTCTGAATAAAACAGAAGCTACGTGTGAAATAATTGGCTAAATCACTGCAGTTGTAAACTTTAGGTGCTCCATTCCATACGTTATGAACAGAGAGTTTCATAAATAGAAATAAAAACACCATCATTTGGTTTTGTGGTTCATCCATTCATTCAATTGTCTTTGACGTGTGGATAATGGTAACAGAGGACTACTAATCTATTGTCCTGTTGAAATAAATCCAACAGGACAATAGATGTTTATGTTAAAAGTGTTGCAGTGATGGGACAGTGATTGTGTTTATAAATGCTGGATGGTGATATTCACCACAAACACCAACACACAAATGTTGCGAAGATCCACTGCACTTCATATATGTCATTACGCCCACACTCGAACCACTTCCTGAACCAGCCAGGCTTCAGACATCATCAGTGACACCACTTGTCCTTAATGATGGACACACTCCAGAAAAGACTTCCCAGATTTCTCCACACAAGCCTCGGCACAGTACGGACCATCACTAATAGACAGCATGGTAGCCAGGACAGCTAGGACTCTCCCAATCACTTGCAATATCCTTGACTCTAGGATGGTGAAGGCTAGCATGTCTCGTCCGATGCATGTGAAGTCAGCCACCACCACTTTTCAAACTGCATCCACTGGACCGCACAGGATCCTCCGATACATCAGCTAACAGACACCTGAGCCAGCAAACACTGCATGGTAGTAGTGATGGGCGCCATCCATGGTCAGTGTTACTCCCTCAGGCCCCGGCCGTTGATGGCAAGCATCACCGGGATTCAAACTCGCGATCCTCTGATCATAGTGTCAGCGCTGTAGTCTGCTGAGCCACTCTGGCACCCCCGAGAAAAAGTCGGTCTCAATTCTTAGATAATTCAAAATGCTGTCTACTGATATAGCTTCCTCAGTTGTGAAGAAAATCCCACAATGCAACACGGTGCAGCTTAAGTTTGAAGATGGAGGATGCAAGTCACGCAGCCAGCAGCAGGGCAAGTAGTGATGTGATTATTAAATGCAAGTTATTCTTTAATGAAGTTACTCTAATAAAAACGGTGAGAGCAGATCTTTGGTGGTGATAAGCTGAGAATTTTTGACAGCCGAGGTAAGTAAATCCTGTGTTGACATATTCATCAATTCAAGAAGATTAAACAATCAAAATGATCTGCAAATACGGTGACAAATTTTTAAAATCCTAGATTTCAGATTACAGTGTGCTCAAAATAAGATATTTTAACCATTTAAAATGAGGAACTACTGTATTGAAGCCTTGGCCACAACCCCAGAATATGCCATGCTTGCTGATGTGTGTTATCTAAATGAAAACACACTGAGAGAAGAACAGCTGTCTGCTCTACAGAGCACGAAACTTATCCATCAGTTCTCCATTCTCTGTTTTTCAACACAGCTGATTACTCCATCAGTACAACATGTGAGAGCTTCCTCCATCGAGTCATTGTCTATCCAGCTCGAGTCAATCCAGTCAGTATGACTGGTACAAACTATTTATAGACCCTCCCTTTCTCTCTGGAGCCCCATTTTACCGAGAGAGGAAGTTGTGTTCATGTGACATCACCGAGTGGTTCCTGGATCCTACTTTCACAATGCTTAAGGGAGTTATGACCAACAGGCAACATTAATAGAGTCCAAAGGCCAAACCTGAAACTAGTGCTGAAGTGCCATTGTTTTGCATATTTTAGTGTTCTCCAGTGCCAGCATACCTGAGCAATCGTATAAGATCACGAAGACTACGTTCCTACATTCCCTCAATGCTTTGTACATGTGACAGCTTGCAGAAACACTCAATGTCAGAGGCATACGCATATACAGGTAGATACACAGTGTGCACTGGATTTGGCGCCCACATGGCTGCCATATTGGCAACTTGACATATCTGTGATCAAACCAAAGTGGAAAAAGATGAACTCTGAGGCTGGACACAATCTAAACCAGGTCTCTGGGAATTATCCTTCACAGACAATTGGTTTTGGCTGTATTGGGACATTATAATGCTACATTGAAGGCTAACTAATTGGCCACCACAGTCAAGACTACCAATTAGCAATGCTATTAAGTCAATCTGGATGCCACACCATTCTTTCTTCATTATTAATGGCTCATTCATGCTTCCTCTGATTGTATCCATCCATCTTGTTGCCAGTCATAGTTCTCTTTTACCTTCAACAGTGCGAGAATAACTGTTTTCTCAAGTTAACTGGTTCTTCTCATAAATAAGAGACCTTCAGTTTGGTTATCTGGGCTTCCAGTGAAAGCTGAGCTTTGATTTGTTCCAGAATCCATTTATTCTTCAAAGGATCTTTCAAAAGTACAAAGGCACCAATGTTCTTCCTGTCCTGTTTTTTATTGCACAGCTTTCATCTCCATAAAGATCTGTAATGACCACAGTCTGGAAGTTTGAGAAGACAAACTGTTATTTGAAGATCTTTTGTTTGTTCTACTGAGTGCCATTCTGTGTTGTATTTCCTGAAATTATGGCTGATAATGCCATTCATCCATCCATCTATTCATTATTCACTCAAATCATGGTCAGAGTCCCCTACCCCTTGTCTAGGCACAAGGTAGGGCATTACACTATTAGTTAAGCCCAGGACCAGGCGCCAATGGCTGATAATTCCAATTGATGACTTTGCATCCCATCTTTAGCTTGTACAGTTGGATTTTTTTCTTCTTCTAGATCAGGGCTGTCAAACTCCAGTCCTGGAGGGCCAGACTGCTCTACAGTTTGGTGATCTTCCTGATCAAACACACCTGATTTAACTCCGCAGGATATGACCAGGATTAACTGTAGTGACTAATCATAGAAACCACCAAACTGTGGAGGAATCCGGCTCTCCAGGACTGGAGTTTTACACCACTATTCTAGAGCTCTCTCTGCCTGTAATGGCCGTCAATGACCATAATTAGTTCCACCAATTCATTCTAGCATCTCCAATAAGTGCTTGATTTCATGAACTTGTTAAATAAAACAGGTTAAACTGTATAGAATATGTGTGTACGTTGTTTATATGGTCTTGCAGAACACAAAGGCACATTGTGAGTGTAGATTTGAGCCCTTTGAACACGGTCTTCACCACTGTTCATTATCAACATATGGTCAAATTTCTGCTGATCTTCTTCACCTTCAGCTCTGCTCATTCTGCACACACCACCACCACATCAGTGTCACTGAGAATGATCTACCACCCAAATAACGCCTGCTCAGACTACTGAAGAACAGGATGAACAGAGTTCACAGAGAGACAGATGGACTACAGTCTGTAATTGTAGAACTAAAGTGCACCTGTATGCTCAGTGGAACTAAACTGGACAATGAGTGTAGATGCAAGCTTTGTGTACCTAATGAAGTGGCCAATGAGTTTTTATAGGTTTTACAAGTAAGTTCAATCAGTCATCAATTCTAGCATTTCTGTTTGTTTTTATATTCAATATGTCTTTAAGATTCTGAGAAACACACAAACGTGCATAAGCGGTACTGTACATGCGGAAGTGAGTGAGGTGGACCGCACTAATCTTGTGTAGTGAGGTTATCTCTTTAAGTGTGAAAGTGATACATGTGGAGTATGTGCGAACCAACTACACAGCGCTGTACATCAGCAGCACTTCCTGTTCTGCAGTCATTATTTCCACTTTACAAACACGCGTCAGGAAATCATGATGCAGAAATGAAAACAGCAGACCTCAGAAGAGTCAATCATCCGAACCAGAGAAAACATCTCCAGTAAATTCCCTTCAGACACTTTAGAACAAGGCTCCTCAGCTCAGCCCTCCTGGCCCGTCAGTTGGCCCATGCTTTTGCTCAAAACTCACCTGTAACAGGTATTTAATGGATGGTTTCAGGTGTTGGATAAAAGCCATTTGGTCAGGCGTACAGACTAGTATGAGAAACACCAAGACACGCCCTGGCTAACAAAGCTTTCAGGGTTAGTGAAACTTGTAATGAAATTCGACCAAGATTGCAGTGACTGCCCTGCGCCATTCAAAGATAAGATCTCGAGAGTGGTACTCGTGCATGCTCTACTGCAGACACTATGATGCATGTGTCCAAAAAGGCAAACAAGAGCTCAGCCTGAGAATGTTTAAAATCTGGCTCACACCTGATGTTGAAAGCATGAGACAAGGCACACAATATTTTCCACAGATTTTTCTGTCCATGATCGTTGTTAGTCATTAAGACACCCACACAACACCAGCTGCTCTGAACGAAACACCACACACTTTATGAATAACACAGCCGATCAATGGCTCAGAGGCTCAAAACCTTACAGGAGTTTCATGTGAACTAGATACAAACAAACATGAAACATGGCAGTAAAATCATTGTTTCCATTGCATAACAACATCATGCAGCTTCACCTAACTCATCATTTAGCCGACATGCTTTTAACTTCTCCTGTACACACTGACATATTCAGTTTAGCCCGGCTCTGCTTGGTTGATAGCCTTTCAGGCATGATGTCAATGGATCTTTGGCCGTATTATTTAAACAAGCAAGTGTGTTGCAACAAAGAAGGCTACACAGCTCAATCCAGAGTAATGTACAAAAACTGTGCACTTATGCTTCACACTCAAGAAAAACTGCATATGGGATGTTCATAGATGATGTCCCACTCTACAAAAACTCAATTCAGGGACGTAGCATTAAGAACCCAACCCCTGATCTCTCGTCACCAATATGAACATCATTCCAGGGGGTCCCCAAAATGAACCCGTCTCTTTCTCTTCATCCATCTTTCAAGATTTCTAGGTTGTTCTGGATATCAGGGAGTGCCTACTAAAATGAGGGAGCTTGTGGGAGAGGTGGGATATCTGCTCTAAGTCCAAAGTTGAGATGGCTTCATGATTATGACTATTTACTAGATTATGTGAAAGTGAAAGTTGATCAGTGTGCTCATTGGCCAATGTGCTTGCACACCCATCCGTGCAGTGAAACACACATACACACATTATTGAACAAGTACACTAAGGCAGCCCCATCCATGTGCTTGAGGAGCCATTGAGTGCCTTGCTCAAGTGCCATATCCTGTGTGGGGAATCTAACTAGTTAGCCTTCGATCCCAAGCTCACTTCTCCAACCTTTAGGCCATGGCTGCCACCTCAAAGATGATTCCTTACATTCAAGAGACTCTTCAGCAAATTAAAAGAAGTTTATAACAGACATTACATGAACAGTTCAGGCGATGAGATTGTCTACAGGGGTAACCGTCATCAAATCTAAGTGTTGATGCAACTACCTTTCTTGTAACTTTATAAATTAAAGTAATTGCAGACAAAAATGACTGCTAATGTAGAAAGTACTGTTTAATTTAACATTTATGGTGTTATCTTGCTATCTTACATGTAATAAAATGATTTTTTAATTGCATTATAACTTGAAAAAAGTAACGCTAATGATTCAGTCATTTATAAATCATGTCCAGTCAAAATAAAAGCTCAAAGGTCCAAAATTCAAGTTGATTATTGTTTTTTAAGTTCAAAGTCAAAATAGCTAGTTTTGTATTTATTATAACTGCTTTGTCATCACATACCATTTCTTTACTGTATTTTATTTTTCTCCTGAGGCCAACTTATGTCATTTATAATTCATAAAATACTAAAATGCCATACAAACAGCCATTATTCACGTTTACATTGTCATTTTCAACCTCTCTTTATCCCAAATAATTAAACAGACTGATTCTGTTACTGTGCCTTTAAGACAGATATGTAAATGAGCTCTGTTCTGATTGGCTGTGGTCAGTTCAGCTGCAACACTTCATTGTAAAAGGGGCAGGTCTATAAGCTAAATAGGAACTGGTTTCTATGACGTCACAAAAACCATTCATTCTCAATGGGCTGTTTTTGCAGTTCAGTTTCCATATATGGATCGTATGGACTGATGAGTGAACGTTTTGAAACTTTGACAATGTTTACATTCTGCTTCAGACTCATATAAATAGGTTTTCCAACAATATGGGTTTTCATTTTCAGCCTCCACTTTCCAGAACTGGCACCCAATAAAACCCCAAACAAGGCTATATTTATGTTTCCCAACAGCCCTAGCTCATTTACACACCTCACCCCAAACTGTAATAGATTATTTACTTTCACAATTGAGCTTTGAGGCTAATGCAGCTAACAAGCAATGATAAAGTAACTTTTATACTGCTAATTAGCATGGTGCTAACTGTGTGGGTTGAGTTGTTAAAATGGTTCACTCAGAAATCATATTTACACATTTTTTCCACTTATATCAGATGCAGTTGATCAGTCAAGGAATGTCTGGAGTCCAAATGTTACTTATTTAGTTAAGAACTAGAGCTGTGAGGCTAACAGACACTACAACTCAATAGTTAGCCAAAGAGCTCAGTCATTTCTATAAAAAGGCATCAACAAAACTTCTCTCAAAGCTCAAAGAGGTGCTATTGAAGGTCTCACAGACTAGTGTTTGTGGTTTAGAACACAGTCACTTACTGTGAGCTATAAAAATGACTAAACCTTCGCCGCTACAAGCAGACACTTAAGACGGCTGATAAGCCTGATCTTGGATCAGATTACTCTGTATTTATGATGCTAATCACTAAAACTGATTCTAGATCAGGACTTCCTGCTCTGAGGTGGATGGTAGACCCAGAATTGGTGACTACTGAGCTCTAGTGTTTGTTAGCCATGTTAGCCTTGCAGCTCCAGTTCTAAACTAATGAAGCATGATTAGCACTTTGACTCCAGAGTGATCTTGACTGACTGACTACATGTTAAGTGATTCTCAGACTCACTTATTCTGTTTCAACAGTACATCCGACAATAATTCAGGTCATTTTATATCATTTAGTGATACGATGCTAACTGTTGAGGTGACAACATTTTGCTAATCTATGTCTTTAAATATCTACTAAATGAAGGATCTATGAAGGCCAACATGACGTCATTACCTTTACAACTGGTCTGACAGTCCAATAATAACCACCAGGTCCTATGGGACTTCAGGACAGTGTATACTTGATATGTACACCTTATATATGTATACTTTTCACCATTTCCCAATGGGAGATACTAAATACAGTATACTGGCTGGGTGTGGTAGAGGGCTGCATTCTAAGGCAAATTAGTCTCCAAAGAAAATTTCATCACTACTGTACTCAGGTTCACGGCCATTTATTACTACTGTACTGGTGGGTTCAGAGAGTAAAAAAATGGCTATATTTGTCTGGTAGACATTGTGACGCCTGGTTATCACCATCATTGTATGTTTATCTGCAGTGAACCATTTCACATCAAAAACATCTCACTGGTTGAATAATTTTTGCGTAATCCAAATGTGGCAACAAAACTGGTGGAGTTTCCTGTTCAGAGGACTGGGTTGGCACACTCAAACACTAATCAGACCAGCTGTGTTTTTACCTCAAGAACAGGCCCTGCTCCCAGGATGGTCCTCTCCACTCCGCTGGTGCATCCTTTGCGGCTGAAGGCAGTCAGGCAGTGGATCAGGAAGTTGGTGCTTTGCGTCTTCCCAGAGCCACTTTCTCCAGAGATGACAATGCACTGGTTGAGTCGCTTGTTCAACATTGCGCGAAAGGCAGCGTCAGCGATGGCGAAGATGTGAGGGTCCAGCCTGCCCAGCATGTGGTTCTCGTACATCACCACGTACTTGGGGTTGTAGATGGGAAGGAATCTGAAGGGGTTCACCGCTATTAGGATGTTGTTAGCGTAGGTGTAGATCTGGTTCTTGAGGAAGCGCCATCGAAGAATCTCCAGGATGTTCCTTTCCGTCAACACGGGCAGACTACAAAGGTCATTATAGTCCTCAGAACGAGGTTTGACAAAGCTGAGAATGTTCAGTGCATGGTCGGATTGGTTCGACTCATCAAGGCCACCCAACTGGAGGACAAAGTAATAGCCGAGGCTTTGCGGATGCTGATCTTGGGCCTTCCTCGGCCAAAGCAGCACCCTCTCAACAGGACGATCGCTTGCTTCCAGGACCCATTCTTCCCCTTCAAATTCCCTGACCTCGACAAGCAGGTAAGGCTTGGACATGTCCAGGCCCAAAGTGACCCCTGCATTCTGGATGATTCTGGCTGCGGTGGTCTCCTTCTGAACCTTGAGGGTGCAGCACTGGGCCGTTTTGACAGACAGTCTTGGGTATATCTGGAGAATGTACGTTGCCTCATCCTGGTAGGCTGATTTTTTGCTTCCTGGGACACTCATTGTAAAACTTTGCAGGCATGCAGCAGCTTTGCCTCAGCACACCACATGTCCTAGATCACCTAGAAAAGGAGGAAAGAGGGAGGGAGTGTGTGGGAGAGAATCCAAAAAGGAGAAGAAAATAAGACCTCCACTTGGTTGCAGGTTTGTACTTGTCCTGAACAAGGAACTCCCAGGCTGCACCCACTAGAGCTCCCCTGGCCTGATGTTAATTATTCAGTTTAATAAATACATCCTTACTGCTCTTACTTCAGCACTTCCTCTCAATCAAGTCATAATGCTTCCACCACAGCAGGACCCCACTAGGATAAGCCCACCTGTACCCAGGTGTAGTTCCTTCACCTGTCCTCCTGTTCATGGGACTTTTCTCAGAAGCCACACTACCATAACAGAGCTCACCTGAAGTAAAGCTCACCTGAAGCACGGCTCACCTGTTTTACTCACCTGTTTAATCCATTCCAACAAATCCAGCGAGGTCAGAAGAAAACCAAACCCTTCCCAGCGTTCCCTCGTCCAGCCTACTCGACCAAAGTGCGTAAAAAGCGCTTCCTGCCCAAAAACAGCCCCTCACCTGTGCGGTAAACAGAGCCCACAGGTGTCTCCTCTACAGGTATGAACTAAAAACACATTCTGAGTGAAAAACGAGTCAGACTGAAGTCAGGACGACAGCAGTGCTCACGGCTCCGTTGTGTTATTCAGCTCTGTCACTTCCTCGCTGTGAAACCAGTTCACCAACACGGCGTCCACAGCGTCGTGGCTCTATTTCCTTTCACGCCCGTATTCCGGCAAGCCCCGCCCTCCGGCGCTGCGATTGGTTAGAAGTTCGACGGAAGCGTTCCAATAAGTTCGCTCGTGTTGTTCACCGCTTATCTCGCGAGTCTGTGCTTCAGAGGGCGCGCTCTGTACGTAACGATGTTATTATATGTTCTAAAATACCAAAGTGCAACGTAATGGGTTCTCGCGTGCATAGTATGTGTGCATTTATGTTACAGAACTACACAGTGCATGATGTGTATGCATGTTCTAGCGTTCCTATTTTGTGTATTTTGCATTCTAGATGGCCAGAGTTGAATAATTGAGTTTGAGTGCTTATGTTATGTGCAGTTCCGTTCTAGAGTACCAAAATGCAGCATGCTTGTGTTCTAGAGTGCCTGTTATATGCGCACTTGTGTTCTAGAATGTCAAAATGGTCTATACATGTGTTACAGAGCTCAAATTATGTGTACATGCTTGTTATAGAATGGCAAGGTTTAGTCTAGAACATAAGTAAACATAACTTTGACATTCTAGAGCACAACTATACACAAAATAGGACTTAATCTTGAACATATGTATACCTGTACTTATGTTTTAGACTGCCTAGTGTGTTATAGAACGCCAAAATGGAGTATACTTGTTTTAGAGTTCTTATGTGTTTTACTGCGTTCTAGGATGTGTTTTTCTGCATTCTAGAATGCCAAAGTGGGGTATAATGCGTTCCGTAGTTCCTGTATTGTGTGCACTTGCATTCTAGAATGCCAGAGTTAAATAATTGAGTTTGAGTGCTTATGTTGTGTGTGGTTCAGTTTTAGAATGCCACAATGCCATGTGTTTGTGTTCTAGAGCGCCTGTTATGTGTACACGTGTTCTAGAATCCCAAAATGGTCTGTTTGTGTTACAGAGCTCTTATTATGTGTGCATGTCTGCTACAATAGGCCAAAATTTGGCATGCTTATGTTCTAGACTGCCTATTTTGTGCATAGTTGTGTTATACAATGTCAAATTGGAGTATGCTTGTGTTCTAGAGTTCCTATTTTGTGTCTGTTTGCGTTTTAGAATGTCAGTGTGCAGTATTGTTGAGTTTAAGAGTGCTTTTGTTGTGTTTGGTTGTGTTCTAGAATGCCAAAGCTGGGTATACATAATTTCTAAAGTATTCATTTTGTGCCTATCTCTGTTCTAGAATACCAATACTAGAATATTACTCATTAATAAAATATTAATACATTATTAAATACACTGCTCAAAAAATAAATAAAGGGAACACTTAAACAACACAATGTAATTCCAAGTCAACCACACTTCTATGAAACCAACCTGTCCAGTTAGGAAGCAACACTGATTGTGAATCAATTTCACCTGCTGTTGTGCAAATGGAACAGACAACAGGTAGAAATGAGAGGCAATTAGCAAGACAACCCCTATTCAGGAGTGGTTCTGCAGGTGGTGACCATAGACCTTTTCTCTGTTCTCATCCTTTCTGGCTGATGTTTTGGTCACTTTTGCATGTTGTCAGTTCTCTCACCATAGAGGTAGCATGAGGCAATGTCTACAACCCACAGAAGTTGCTCAGGTAGTGCAGCTCATCCAGGATGGCACATCAATGCGAGCTGTGGCAAGAAGGTTTGCTGTGTCTGTCAGCACAGTGTCCAGAGCATGGAGCAGATACCAGGAGACAGGCCAGTACACCAAGAGACATGGAGGGGGGCCGTAGGAGGGCAACAACCCAGCAGCAGGACCGCTACCTCCTCCTTTGGGCAAGGAGGAACAGGAGGGGCAGAGCCAGAGCCCTGCAAAATGACCTCCAGCAGACCACTAATATCCATGTTTCTGCTCAAACTGTCAGAAACAGACTCCATGAGGGTGGTATGAGATTTTAAGTATGATTCCAAATCCAGACCTCCAAGGGGTAATAATTTTGATTTACATTGATCATTTTTATGTTATTTTGTTCTTAACACATTCCACTATGTAATAAATAAAGATTTTCAACTGGAATATTTTATTCATTGAGATCTAGGATGTGTTGTTTTAGTGTTCCCTTTATTTTTTTGAGCAGTGTATAAATAAATTGCTTTAAAGAGCATGTAGCATAAAGTTATCATCCAAACCTGTTTCACCTTGTTTGTCAACCAACTCTTTACCACCAATTTTACACTTACTTTTGGACTGTATGGTCAGTAGACCTCATTTACACAGAATTATACTTATATATACATATTTTATACATAGAATGATAATATCTGCTTTCTTATTGGCTGTTTACGGTAATTTTGAACGCAAGAGCATCAAAAAATTCGCCAGCATGCAGGAAGTGTTTGAATGTGCACACAGGCTTCACTAAACAGAAGACAGAAAATCAGTGAATGCTGTGTGAATTGTGCTCTCACACTTAAAAACTGTGCTCTGGCCTTTTTGGCAGTGAACCAGATGGAGTGACAGTGGGGATGGCCAATCACAGGTTAGCAACAAACGGCAGAGCCAATCGAGCTTCCCAAAACTCTAAAGGGAAACAGGCTTCAACTCGAGCGTCCTGGAGTGGCCTGTTTTCCGCTGGGTCCTAGTGCTTGACAGGTCTCTGTTTAATATAGCGTAACTGTTTTTGGACGGTAAAAACTGCAGGGGACCAAAACTGCCTTTTGAAAAAGTGCAGGGGACATTTTGTCCCTGCCCCCCAACCAAATTATGTCAGTGTAATGGGGTTATATATCAAAAATACTGACAATAATTAACTTCATAATTATAATAATTAGCTTTAATACAAAACAGTAATCAGTGGACCTAAACATCAGCTCACTTTAATAACAGTTTATTAATCAAACCATATGAATAAATAAGCACATGCACAAACATACATCCACCATTCAGACTGACACTGAGCTCCAGCCTTCAGCTCTTACAGCTCCAGTGTTGGGCTCAGAGGTCACTGCTGCAGTTCTCCTGAGTGTCCACTAGAGGCGTTTATCAATGATTCCCATTCAGAGACAGGACGCTGCAGTAACAGTCTCAGACAGCAGAGAGAGCCAGTACACTGTTTCATTGAAGCCTGATTTTGGGGATCTAGAGTCGAGGTCCTCCTAAACTCTGTATTCTAAACATTTTTTAAATATTAGATTAGCTTAGATAAGATTAATAAAATAAATACTTTTGCACTAATATGTGCAGAAAATATTAGAAATTGTTCCTTGCAGCTCAACATATGCAGCTAAATGTGTCATAATGTAAGGACAGCACTAACATATTAATGAACAACAGCCATATGTATGGCCATAAGATTATAGGACAACTGTTTTATTTGCACTTAAAATTGAAAACAATTTTAAACTTTATCAAATCTAAACAAACACTACCAAAATTTCTCAATACAGAACTCAAAAAAGCTTTATTTAGTGCATGTGTAGAAAACATTTTACACAACATTACTCTTGACTTTTTGATCAGCTTAATTCACTTTTTTACCTCTGATGGTGCTTCCTGAACACACTGCTGGAAAGAAGACACCCAACAACTGCCAGCATGTTGCTGCAAACATTAAAATATCCAAGCCTACTCAAAAGAGTAGTCAGTAATATACTTCAGTAGAAGTTAAAATACTTTACTCAATAATATGCAGTAGAAGATACAGTTAATTATTCACTAATATGCTTCAGTAGGATGTATAGTTCATATCTTTACTCACTAGTATACCTCAGTAGAAAATAAAGTTCTGTGGCTACTGGAGGGCAATATTCAGGTAGAAAAAACCCAGGCCAAGTAAGTAAGATATTTAAAAAAAACTCCATAAGTGTATTTTTATTAGGACTATCCACTAGGAACAATCATCTAATTTTAACTTGAAATGATGAGTTTAAGCCAGTAATAATTAAACCAATAAGCCAGTAAGATCAGATAGCAAAATGTTCCATAGAATGTTCAGGTTGATACAACTCCTATATGCAAAGAGTCAGGTTAGAGTAGTCCAGTGGCTGGAACATAAACCTTGAAGCCTTTGAATGAGTTAAACCCATGTTTCGTTAATCTCTCTTATGCAGGTATCTCCAGTTACATTAATTTACTTCAGTAGAAGTATATTAAAAGTAAAAGTATATTATTCGCTAATATAGTTAAGTAGAAGGTAAAGTTAACTACTTTACTTGCCAATATACTTCTGTACAAAATATAGTGAATTATTCAGTGATGTTTTTCAGCAAAAATTTGAGTAAATTATGCAATATACTGCAGAAAAAGTACATTACTCAAAAAAGTACTTAATATAAGGACATTACATTACTCAATAATACACTCCAGTAGAAGATAAAGTACAGTACCTTACTCAATAAAATCCTCCAGTACAAGTTAAAGTACTTTACTCACTAATATACTTCAGTAGAAGTTAAAGTACTTTACTCACTAATATACTTCAGTAGAAGTTAAAGTACTTTACTCACTAATATACTATAGTAGAAGATAAAGTACTATATTCACTAATATACTTCAGTAGAAGTTAAAGTACTTTACTCACTAATATACTTCACTAGAAGATAAAATACTATATTCACTAATATACTTTAGTAGAAATTAAAGTACTTACTAATATACTTCAGTAGAAGTTAAAGTACTTTATTCACTAATATACTTCACTAGAAGATAAAATACTATACTCACTAATATACTTCCGTAGAACTTAAATACTTTACTTAATAATATACTTTAGTAGAGATTAAAGTACTATACTCACTAATATACTTCAGTCAAAGTTAAAATACTTTACTCATTAATATACTTCAGTAGAAGTTAAAATACTTTACTCAATAATATGCAGTAGAAGATACAGTTAATTATTCACTAATATGCTTCAGTAGGATGTATAGTTCATATCTTTACTCACTAGTATACCTCAGTAGAAAATAAAGTTCTGTAGCTACTGGAGGGCAATATTCAGGTAGAAAAAACCCAGGCCAAGTAAGTAAGATATTTAAAAAAACTCCATAAGTGTATTTTTATTAGGACTATCCACTAGGAACAATCATCTAATTTTAACTTGAAATGATGAGTTTAAGCCAGTAATAATTAAACCAATAAGCCAGTAAGATCAGATAGCAAAATGTTCCATAGAATGTTCAGGTTGATACAACTCCTATATGCAAAGAGTCAGGTTAGAGTAGTCCAGTGGCTGGAACATAAACCTTGAAGCCTTTGAATGAGTTAAACCCATGTTTCGTTAATCTCTCTTATGCAGGTATCTCCAGTTACATTAATTTACTTCAGTAGAAGTATATTAAAAGTAAAAGTATATTATTCACTAATATAGTTAAGTAGAAGGTAAAGTTAACTACTTTACTTGCTAATATACTTCTGTACAAAATATAGTGAATTATTCAGTGATGTTTTTCAGCAAAAATTTGAGTAAATTACACAATTTACTGCAGAAAAAGTACATTACTCAAAAAGTACTTAATATAAGGACATTACATTACTCAATAATACACTTCAGTAGAAGATAAAGTACAGTACCTTACTCAATAAAATCCTCCAGTACAAGTTAAAGTACTTTACTCACTAATATACTTCAGTAGAGGTTAATGTACTTTACACACTAATATACTTCAGTAGAAGTTAAAGTACTTTACTCACTAATATACTTCAGTAGAAGTTGAAGTACTTTACTCACTAATATACTTCAGTAGAGGTTAATGTACTTTACACACTAATATACTTCAGTAGAAGTTAAAGTACTTTACTCACTAATGTACTTCAGTAGAAGTTAAAGTACTTTACTCACTAATATACTTCAGTAGAGGTTAAAGTACTTTACTCACTAATATACTTCAGTAGAAGTTAAAGTACTTTACTCACTAATGTACTTCAGTAGAAGTTAAAGTACTTTACTCACTAATATGCTTCAGTAGAAGATAAAATACTATATTCACTAATATACTTCAGTAGAAGTTAAAGTACTTTACTCACTAATATACTTCAGTAGAAGTTAAAGTACTTTACTCACTAATGTACTTCAGTAGAAGTTAATGTACTTTACTCACTAATATACTTCAGTAGAGGTTAATGTACTTTACACACTAATATACTTCAGTAGAAGTTAAAGTACTTTACTCACTAATGTACTTCAGTAGAAGTTAAAGTACTTTACTCACTAATGTACTTCAGTAGAAGTTAAAGTACTATATTCACTAATATACTTCAGTAGAAGTTAAAGTACTTTACTCACTAATATACTTCAGTAGAGGTTAATGTACTTTACTCACTAATATACTTCAGTAGAGGTTAATGTACTTTACTCACTAATATACTTCAGTAGAAGATATTTTACTAGCTAATATACTTCAGTAGAAGTTAAAGTACTTCATTCACTAATATACTTCAGTAGAAGTTAAAGTACATTACTTTACTCACTAATATACTTCAGTAGAAGTTAAAGTACTTTATTCACTAATATACTTCAGTAGAAGATAAAATATTATATTCACTAATACTTCAGTAGAAGTTAAAGTACTTTACTCACTAATATACTTCACTAGAAAATAAAATATTATATTCACTAATATACTTTAGTAGAAATTAAAGTACTTTACTCACTAATATACTTCACTAGAAGATAAAATACTATATTCACTAATATACTTTAGTAGAAATTAAAGTACTTACTAATATACTTCAGTAGAAGTTAAAGTACTTTATTCACTAATATACTTCAGTCGAAGTTAAAATACTTTACTCATTAATATACCTCAGTAGAAGTTAAAATACTTTACTCAATAATATGCAGTAGAAGATACAGTTAATTATTCACTAATATGCTTCAGTAGGATGTATAGTTCATATCTTTACTCACTAGTATACCTCAGGAGAAAATAAAGTTCTGTAGCTACTGGAGGGCAATATTCAGGTAGAAAAAACCCAGGCCAAGTAAGTAAGATATTTAAAAAAAACTAGGAACAATCATCTAATTTTAACTTGAAATGATTAGTTTAAGCCAGTAATAATTAAACCAATGAGCCAGTAAGATCAGATAGCAAAATATTCCATATAATGTTCAGGTTGATACAACTCCTATATGCAAAGAGTCAGGTTAGAGTAGTCCAGTGGCTGGAACATAAACCTTGAAGCCTGTGTTAAACCCATGATTCACTAATCTCTCTTATGCAGGTATCTCTATTTCATAACACATATATTATACATATAGTATATCTATTTCATTAATATACTTCAGTAGAAGTTAAAGTACATTACTCACTAACACACTTTAGTAGAGGTTAATGTACTTTCTTTTACTTAAGTATATTAGTATATCAGTGAAGTATATTATGAAGTATAACATACTTTAACCTCTACCAAAGGCATAGACCAAGACAGGACACTGGGTCCAGACACTCACACACACACCACACACACACATACTGTCAATTTCGATTACCCTGTTCCTATTTAAAATCAGATAGAAAAATAAGAGTGTGCTTGACGGTTTGATACAACTCCCATATGCAAAGAATCAGGACAGAGGTCAGTCTTGTGTAAAAGGAGAGATAGGAGAGGTAGAGTGAGGTAGAGGGTTGTAGGACCGTTGACTGAGATGAAGAAGTTATGTGAAGTTAAAATGATGAAGACAAAAATTTGTGGTGTCTTATGTAGCAAGCTGAGAACAAACTCCTCATTCAGCACTATGGTCGGTGGAGACTGTTTTAATCTAGTTCCATCTGAGTGTCCATACATCATGGCCATCCAATATTGGTTTTTAGCCTTGTCCCTCATATAGAAATTTCTCCAGACTCTTTGAACTTGTTAAATGAAATGCTGTACAGTAGATAATGAACTCTACAAGTTCTTGCTGTTTTACACTGAGAAAATTATCCTTGAATTGTTGCACTATTTACTTGTGCACTGTGGGTGAACCCATCTGTACTTCTAAGAGACTAAGCAAGGGCAACCTCTTTATACCAATCACGCTGCTGATCTGTTTTCAGTTCATCTAATTAGTTGTATTGCTCAGCATAACCTGTCTTTTGTCTGTGTTTCAAATGTCTTTAACTATATTGCTGGCATCACATTCAAAATGGTCATATATATTATTTTCAAAAATCATTTTAAACTTTGATATGGTTTCTTTGTACTATACTCAGTGAAACGTTTTTTTAACACTTTTAATGAATATTTAGCATGTAGCATCACAGCTTATTTTGGTTCGTAATAAAACCAGATATCTACATATACAAATGTACATGAAAATCACCTTTGTGGGCAATTTTAGTAATATGATTTCTTATACAATAGCAGCTTTCATAGCTAGTTAGTTTAATCAGTAAACTATTAAAATGATCAAATACAGCCAAAAAAATTGGTCAGTCTTTCCCACAACAGGTAATTCCTTTCACATACAGTATGTGATAGTTTGTATAGCCACAATCTGCCTATGACTCAGGCATCTCTTTACAGCACTGTTTGTTTGCTGCTAGAAGATGAGTCCAGCTGTAGGTGCTGTTCTTGAGTAATTACTTCATCCAGTTTTACGCTGTAACTGAATAATCAGCTTCATTACTGCACTACTATTCATTACCATCTCCTGATTCTCTTGTCTATCTTCAATAAATTACTGGAACTCTGCCATGTTCCAGCATGTTTCAAGACCTCCATCATAATCCCATTTCCCAAGAAATCACTGGACTTAATGACTACAGGCCAGTCGCTCTGACGTCTGTAGTCATGAAAGTCTTTGAACGTCTGGTCCTAACCCACCTGAAGTCCATTACAGACCATCAGCTGGATTCCATGCAGTTTGCTTACAGAGCAAGCAGGTCTGTTGATGATGTGGTCAATTTGACCCTACACCTTATTCTACAGCATCTCGACAGTCCTGGAACCTATGCTAGGGTTCTGTTTGTGGACTTTACCTCGGCCTTTAACACTGTTGTCCCCCAGATTCTCCGAACCAAACTGTCTCAGCTATCAGTGCCAGACTCCATGTGTCAGTGGATTGTGGACTTCCTAACAGACAGGAGACAGCAGGTGCGGCTGGGGAAACACACTTCAGACCTCCGGACACTCACTACTGGAGTCCCACAAGGTTGTGTTCTAACACCTCTTCTCTTCAGCCTCTACACCAACGACTGTGTCTCTGAGGATCCAGCTGTAAAGATCCTGAAATTTACAGATGACTCCACTCTTGTGGGCCTCATAACCAATGGGGATGAATCTGTCTACAGGAAGGAGGTTGAGCAGCTGGTCTCCTGGTACAGGAAAAATCACCTGCTGCTTAACACAGGAAAGACTGTAGAGATGGTGATAGACTTCAGACGCAACCCCCCCCCCCCCTTCATCAATGGCTCTGCAGTCTCCACTGTGGAGTCACTCAAGTACCTGGGCACCACCATATCCAGCGACCTAAAGTGGGTGAAGAACACAGTCTCCATCGCTAAGAAAGCCCAGCAAAGGATGTTCTTCTTGAGACAGCTGAAGAAATTCAATCTGCCACAGACCCTGATGATCCAGTTCTACAAAGCGATCATAGAGTCCGTCCTCACCTCATCCATAACCATCTGGTTTGGTTCCTCCACCTCACAAGAACGGGCCAAACTCCAGCGTATCATCAGGACTGGCAAAATCATGACAGACCCCTCACATCCTGGACATCACCTCTTTCAGACACTCCCCTCTGGCAGAAGATTTAGGACCATCAAAACCAGCACAACATGGCATGCTAACAGCATCTTCCCCAGAGCTGTAGTGCTCCTCAACAACAGTGGACACCTCACACCTCTAGTCCATGATCTACTACTGAACTGAACTCTAAATCCCACTAAACTGAAATTGGAACCAGACTAATCACCAAAAATCAAACAATTCTTGCACTACTTGTACAATGGTACAGATTTCTGTAAATAGGTGTAATCGGCACCTTTTGTTATTATAGTGTGTATATAAGTTTTTGCCTCTCTATTTATATTCCTCTTAGCTCTCTCAACTTATCACTCTTTAGTAATTTAACTTCTTACTTAGGCCAAGTAAAAAAAAAGAATTGGTGATCATCCCCGCCCGACCCTCTAAAAAGTACCCGACCTTTTTTTTTTTTTTACACAAAAAAACGCGCCAAACACCCTAGTCTGGCCTAGAATCATTCACATTTTGCATGCTTCCAATGACGTGATCCCAAATCAATTCTGCACATGTGCAATACACTTCACTGTCAATACCAATGGCTGGTCGTTTTTGTGATGCAAATCATGGCTTTTGCAGTCGGCCAATAAAATTCATTTCATTTCCCTGTTATCTAATGAAATAAAATACAATGGATTATTTTAACTAACTGTAATATATTATAATAACTATTATCGCAGCGTGCGCGCAGACTCACACACAGAGAAGCAGACGGAGGGCCGGTTCTATAAATAAGACAGAATAACTGACTAAGACACACATTAACGGTAACTTAACTAAAACACACTAAAAATAACTCATCGAGACTAGACTACAACTAACAATCATTACACATACAAAAATCTCCTCTTAAAGACCCCAAATAATTACAAAATAGACCCCATAAACACACAAGAGAACTTTATGCAAATACCGTACGACACGCAGCCATCTGATTGGCCGACACCCCCAAAAGCCGTCACAATACTTTTCTACCATCAAAAAAAAAACAAAAAAAAAAAAACAAAAAACCACCTCCCCCCCGACCCAAAATTTTGGTGAAAAAGGATGATCACCAATTTTTTTTTTTTTACTTGGCCTTATGTGTATTGTACTTGTTACATGTTACACGTGGTTGCTCTCTCAGCAAGTCAAATTCCTTGTATGTGTACATACTTGGTAAATAAAGAGATTCTGATTCTGATTATTTACAGCTTAATCCAGTTCATGATGAGTTACAATAACCCTTCAGTAGGGTCCACGGCATACAAAAATTTGTAAAAGGTTGCTTTTTTCTTAGAGGACAGATTTATATATATATATATACAGTGCCCTCCATAATTATTGGCACCCCTAGTTAAAATGTTTTAAAAGCCTTAAAATAAATAAATTTTTTATTACAGAAGAATAATCTCACTCTGAAAAAGTTTAGAAAAAAGCAACCTTCAACTCAAGTGAAAAAAAAAAAGAAAGAAAAAATCCTGACTAAGAAATAATTATTTCCCATAAAATGACATGTTCCACAATTATTGGCACCCTTAAGAATTTCTTGGAAATAAATGTATTTGAACCATTTATGTCCTTTATACTGTAATTTATAAAGTGGATCAAAGTATCTAGGAACCTTTAATTAGTAATTCATCACTTCCTGTTTCCCTGGGGTATAAATATGGCATTACACAAAGGCCTATTTCTCTTACTCACTCTTAAACATGGGAAAGAGAAGAGAACACACTATTCAAGTAAGGCAGATGTGTGTTGACCTTCATAAATCAGGCAATGGCTACAAGAAAATAGCCAATCACCTACAGATGCCCTAAGCTACAGTCAGAGCAATCATCAAAACATTCAAAACATCTGGAACTGTGACAAACAAGCCTGGAAGAGGACGGAAGTGTCTTGCCACCATGCACAGTGAGAAGGATGGTAAGAAGGATGGTAAGAGAAGTAAAAAGTTCTCCAAAGCTCACTCTAAGAGAATTGAACTAAATGGTAGCATCTTGGGGTTATGAGGTCTCCCAAACAACCATCAGACGCTATCTACATGCCAACAAGCTGTTTGGGAGGCATGCATGGAGAAAGCCTTTTCTGAGTTATACTCATAAGCATAAATGGGTGGAGTTTGCCAAGCAGTACTGGGATTTTAACTGGGACCATGTCCTTTAGTCAGATGAGACCAAAATAGAGCTTTTTGGCAACAAACACTGTAAGCATAACACTAAGGATGAGTATGCAGAAAAACACCTCATGCCCACTGTTAAGTATGGGGGAGGATCAGTGATGCTGTGAGCCTGTTTCTACTCCAAAGGACCTGGGAACCTTGTACGGATACATGGGATCATGAACTCTGTGAAATATCAGGACATTTTGAATCAGAATCTGGTGGCCTCTGCCCAAAAGCTGAAGATGGGTCATCACTGGGTCTTTCAGCAAGATAATGACCCTAAACATGTGGCCAAATCTACAAACCGGATTCCAAAAAAGTTGGGACACTAAACAAATTGTGAATAAAAACTGAATGCAATGATGTGGAGATGGCAAATGTCAATATTTTATTCGTAATAGAACAGAAATGACAGATCAAAAGTTTAATCTGAGTAAATGTAACATTTTAAAGGAGAAATATGTTGTTTCAAAATTTCACAGTGTCAACAAATCCCAAAAAAGTTGGGATTTAGGCCACATAGTTCTCTGCATTAATGGTGCCTTTCCAGACATGCAAGCTGCCCACGCCACAAGCACTCATGCAACCCCATACCATCAGTGATGCAGGCTTCTGAACAGAGCGTTGATAACAACTTGGGTTATCCTTGTCGTGTCTGGTCCGGATGACATGGCGTCCCAGTGTTCCATAAAGAACTTCAAATCGTGACTCATCTGACCACAGAACAGTCTTCCATTTTGCCACACT